>VZSV01000008.1:4766306-4795064 GCA_013398735.1 Nothocercus julius | reverse complement strand
TGAGGGAAGGTGTGAAGGTGAAAGAAATATTGGACAGTCATATGGGGGACATGTGGAACAAGATGTGGGGGGATTGACTGTGGTGAACCAGCTTTATAGAGGGGGTGACAGGTGAAGTCAACTTTGAGAGTGAAGCATGAGGAAGGAACATAAATTGGGAATGGAAAGAAAATAGAGCAAAAGAAAAAGAAAAAACCACTAATGTTGCTGCTGAAAATACCAAATTATGACGAGAGGTAAGATGTGAAGAGGAAATACCTATGTAGAATCTCACATTTTTTATTGAAGAAAGTAGAACACAGTTTGGCAGGGACCAAAGAGAGAATGTTGTAATTTCAATCTTATAGCAAGGCAGAGGAAAATCGACGCATGCAGTTTAGAGATTCAAGCAAGTACATATTATCTGGGATATTTATGTTAAAGCATAAAGTAAGGGACAGATGCAAATTTAGAGCCCAAATTCTTGAAAGCTTGTATAAAAAGAAAAAAGACTTAATTTTTTTATGCATTGTCTTCCTCTGTAATACATGTATTTCATGTATCTTACTTTTGAAAAAAAGTATCAGACTGATAGCAGTGGAGGCTGAGGTTTGTTTTTTGAGTGACAGAAAGTTGTGATACCAGTGGAGGGTGATAAAATAAACTGTACCACAGTGCCTAGACACAGAGGTCAGCACTCCTGAATAAGACCACCAAAGGACATGAATTTGGGGAGTGAAAGGTAGTTTGCTGATAATGTAGAATGAGAAACATCAAATACACTGAATTGAGCAGGAACGCCACTGACAAAGGCTCTTCTGATATTGCAATTCCAAATAATTCTCTTCCCCTTAAAAAAAAAAAAAAGCTTTCTTTCCTGCCAGTTTACTGTTCAGGAAGCCATCTTTGATCTTTGCAAGGATTTGTTTTCCTTATTGGCACATTTTTAATCAAGGACTGTCAATGGCGTATCAAATGAAGCAGTTTACCCTTAAATCAGTGTAGCAGATAGTCTAATCTGTTTATTGTATTTGAAAAAGAGCCTCTGTCTTTTGATAAAGGACGAAAATAATAATCATTGGGCAGATGTTCAGCAAATTTCAGTTGTTTCACTCCTCTTGGCTTCAGCAGAGCTGCTAGCTCTTCTGTAATCCCAAATTTCAAATACTGAGAAAAAGTGAGTGGGAGCATGTGCCCGAGGAAAGCACGCACAAAACTAATTCTCTAATTCTGTGTTTACTTACTCCATGGAGTTGTCTCAAAGCACCAACTACAATCTGCAAAAACAAGATTGCCTCCCTCTGGACCCTGGTTGCATTAATATTTCAGTGGATAGATACATAAATTTAAAAAACTTTTGTGGTAAACAGAAAGGAGGAAAAACAAATCTAAGATGGACTGATCTGTAAACCAATAAATATTACATTGCCTTTACACAGTAAAGTTCCATAAAGGACACCAGATTATCAAAGTTATGAGGAAAGCTTGCTAGATATCAAAAAAGATGACTCTCAGGGTCCTAAGAGCTTGTAATTCTGTTATTTATTTTGTTTAGTGGTTGTCTCTTAATAGTCAGCTGCCTGGCAATTGCTGTTTCATACTTTATTATTTCCTTATTTTCTGCTATATCCAGTTATCTCTGTCATAATCATTTCTAAGTAATTATTCAACTTAGAAAGACTCTGCACTGAACATTGCCAATGTCCTGTGGTTTCTTTGCCCATCTGAGCTGTCATATGGTGCTCTTTCCAAAACCACACTTGTAGAGCACAGCTTTGGAACTGTTTAATTTTCTGGAGTAAAGTTTATTATTAAACATTAGACTGCCATCAAAACAATTCAGTATGCGTGACCTAAATCTATTTGTGGTTAAATAGTAAGGTCTGGAGGTTAATAAAAAGAGCTGCAGCAAACAGCTCACAAGATAATGCAAGAAGCTTGGAAAAGATCACAGAGCTAGAGCCATTCTCCCATTAGGCTCAAGATGGAGAGCAGATCTGAAGGAAGATAGTCTTTTTATATTACTGTTTCTTTAGCAGTATCAGGAAAGATCTCATTGTTTCAAAAGTTAGGTCAAAGAGTAAGCAACTTTGTGCAATTGTTGAAAGGTTACTTCATTTCATAAATTTAGCTGGGGGTGGTTAGTGGGTTTCTATCCTTTGTGGGTTACTTTTGTTTTTTAAGTGAATTCTCCTGTCCCTTGCTAGTGCCAATTGCTAGAGTAGGAAGAAGAGACCTAAATCAGCTTCCATTTCAGCATTTTAAGCAAGCACAGTCACTTCTGTAGTGCTGCTGTCACAGCAAGACTGGGAAGGGAAGTGGCACTAAACGACTCCTGAAAAGTCAGTAGTCTTATTAAGTCTTACTTAAAAAGTTGATTGGGAAGCTAATTTAGAGCTCCCCGTCCAGCCTTTTAAGTATGATGAAAACCCTTAAAAGACTCTTGCTGGCACTAACAGATTCAGAGTGGCATTGAGTGTAGTCATGAAGTGGGAACAGGGAAACAAAGTTAGAAGAATTGGTTACTTTTTTAGAGTCCATGCCTGTGCATTTATCTTCAGGGAAAAGTGGGGGATGATGGCTATTTTACTTACTGTTATTCCCATTATTTTTTTTTATTCTATTTTTAACACAGCCAGCATCCTGCTCCCAGAAGCCTCTATTTTTATACCACTTTGCCAGAGTTTAGGACCCTAATGAGGGTGTAAATTTTGTGCATGCACATTTTGATTTCCCAAGCAGTATAAAGGGATTGTGGGGTAAGAAGCGAACGCTAATGCATATCAGGGTGGTTTGTTGGTGACAATAGCATTCTGACATTGCCCTGATGGCAACTGTGGTATTGCCAAAAGAGCTAACGAACCAGCCAGAAGATGGCCCTGGAAGCTGTTGTTCATGTTGTAATTTGTTTCCAGGCTCAGGCTTTAAAACTGAATGGCATTTCATAGAAAACTGCCTGCCCTTTTAATGGAAATGTCAGTCCTTTAGAAAGTTATTGTTTAGAGGAACCATGTGGTAGACAATACTCCTAATGAAGATCTTCTTCCTTTGTCTCTGCCCTTGCCCTCTCTTTTATTTTGTTGCATAGAGATATCAGCCAGGACTCTTCAATTATGGGGAAAGCTTTTCATTTTAACAACTGTTTGGTAGACGTTCTTGCTAATGCATTTTGTCTGCCTTTGTTTTCCAGCCTCCCGTTTCTATTGTCATCTTTTAAAATGACAGGAGACAGGGCTTTTTCATTAGGAAAAGAGCTAGGAGAAGACAGTGTAGTTCAGGCTGTGTTTGGAAGGAAGAATAAAGGCTTAACTATTTAATTTTAACCTCACTACGGGTGTATACTACACAAAATGGTACTGTCTTAAGGCCATTAAGAGTGTGCTAATGGGAAATATTTTGAGAGAATGAATTTTAAATGTATGACATAACAATGTGACCCACTGTAGTGTCTGAGAATATTTCATCCTCCATGAAGTGTGTTCATGTTTGCTTTTTCCTTCTTGCAGTCAAGAGTTATAGCACATTATTAGTTTAAACTCAAAGAGAATAAAGATTAAAGGTTTTTTTTTTTGTTTCCTTTTTTTTTTTCTTTCCAAGGAAAGCAAACTGAATAGATTCTGCATAGGCAGTTATGGCAGCCCTTGGCTTGCCATTGGATCTGTCTCTGCTGTTAGAATATATGCCCAATATTCCATTATGCTAAGCATCCTCTTTGGACCTCAGGAAGCTGACAGGGTCTCTCTTCCTGAAGGTTCCTTGGTTTGTGATTTCAGGTGTATCAGATATAATGCGAAGAGTGATATTCTTTCTCCAATGGGAGAGCCTTTAATTCTAAAATGTGGAGCATTGTAAATATGTATGAATAGTACGTGTGTTATTCTCTGGTTGCAATAAGGGAAATAACAGAGGCTAACCCCTCCAAATCTCAAAACATAGCCCCTTCCATAAATAAGCATATTATTAATATTACCACTAGGTTCCCACAGATGTTCATCTTACCAGATTGTGTGTTGAATTCACTTTTTACGTGTCATTTCTGTATCATTATTATTATAATCAGGAAACCGAATTGATTTAATTGCTCCAGTTAGAGCTTACTCTAAATTTGCAGTATTGTTGAACCTGCCTAGAAAGGCAGACAAACTAATTTTATTATTAATGATAGTCTGAAATAGATAAAAGGACCATTATTCTTTCAGTGCTTCTAGTTAAATGCTCAGCAAAGTACCCTGGATCTGGGAGACAGCCCTGTGTCACCACGAGAGCGGCTTCCAGCTGGGGCCAGTTTAGCTCTCGCTTAGCACCCACCGGCTGCGCGGGGGCCGCTCTGGCAGAGCTGCTGCCGGGGGCCGCCCTGTGAAGCCCCTGCCGCGTGTCCGCTCATCGGCACGACGCGCTGCTCATGGGCAGCGTCCCCCTGTTTCCGAGCACCCCCTGACGTGCACAATAGCCGCGTCCCCAAGGAGGGGAGCACGAAACCAGCCCCTACGGCTCCCCCAGCATTTGCTGGCGCTGGGTTTCAAGTTTGCACAAAATAAGGATGTTTTGTGGGCCTGAGCCTTTAAAGAGCTGCTTAAGCACTCCATGTTACTGCTCACTCTCTCTTGAATCCAATCTCTGCCATCAATCTGAAATAAGTTAGTGCTTCCATGCTGCTTCCTTTCTGAAAACACTGTTGTGTTTTGGAAACTGGCATAGTCTAGGGACAGTTATTTTGTTATCAGTGCCTGACAGAGCACGGCAGCAAAGGATAGAAATATATTAGGCAAATGTATGAGATACTTCTATCCACAAACTCCAGATTTCATTGTCTCCAAAGTCTGGCTCTTCTCTTAAGTCTTCAGCTCCTTCAGCAGTAGTACTTGAAGATGAGTTACGGTGCCCTATGGCTGCATTTGTGTAGAGAGGAAAAAAAAAAAAAAAGAAGAGTGAACCCAAGCGCCTTTAAATGAGAAAGTGAGAATGGGGGAATGACAAGGCAGTCCAACAAACACAGATATGCAGAGGCAGAAGGAGCCTGAATGTGAGGGCATTTGGAGAAGATTAGGAAGAGAAGAGAGACCCCAAATCGGAGAAAAAAAACAAAACAAAACAAAAAAAACAAGGTGAAACTGGATAACAAAAACCCTAGAGCCTGAACTGTCACAGGGGAAAGATTAGGCTGCAAAAAAAAAAAAAAAAAAAAAAAATCATCCCTATGAACGTTATCAGGTGAGCCATGACAGAGGAGCTTGGGCTAAGGACCCAGCCCACACCTAGGGTTACAGCTAAGATTTGGAGAGAAAAGCTTGATATGCTGTTTGAGTGAGGCTGCAAAAGGGCTGCCAAAGAAAGGATGGGCTGCAAACATAAATCTCTCCTAAGAATGTTTGCATCTTATTCCACACCCTAAATTCTGCAGTTTCCTTCTGCTTTGAAAGGCAACTATGGGAAAACTCCAGCAACGTCAGATTAACTAATTCTAAAGTGAGATAAAGGAGCATCCAAAAATATCAATATGAAATAAAACACATTTCCAATAAAATTCTTTCTTATGTTCCCTGATCTATACAGTGGTGGCAATGACATTTTACTGCTGAGGTAGTAAAAGGTAAATTCAAGCAGGTTCTGTTCTCTGCTCGCTTGAGTTCCATATTCAGCTGTGGATGCGCAGGGACAGAGGGACATGCGTAAGGTTGGATTGTTCACGTTCATATAAACGTGAGGAAGATAACAGTGAGGAAGGACAGTGGAGCAGCTGTATTTCTGGTGCACAAAAGGTGTCATTGTTACAGATCCCATGGACATTAGTTAAATACCAGGCAGAATACTGTAGGGTAGAATGATGACCCCATAATTTAATACCCACTTGTAAAGAAGAATGAAGCAGAGTAAAAGATATAGCTTAATATTCATCATATTCAGCAAAACTGATTTATCACTGAACATCTGTCTCATAGGGAAAGTGACTATGCAAACACTTAACATTAGGATACAATGGTTTCTTTCCGACATGGATTAGGATCAGAGGGGCAGCTGACCCTCAGATCAGGGCTGGGCTGTTTTGAATGTCCTCTGGTAGCCAGAGGAAATTTTCTTGTTGAAATTTCAGGAATTCTTTAACATAGCATTCTGTTAGAGTATATCTTGAAATGTCTATCATTATGAGCTTCCTTTCTAGAATCTATGTATGTTCATGGTAATCACAAGTAATGTCTTGTCAACAGCTATCAACCATAAGTGATCCTAATCCACTTTGCAATCATTCTCAAAGCCTCTTCATTTTCATTGAAAGGATTGTTTTGTTTAGAAGAATTCTTAGTAATGTGCAAAATTGCCCTTAGTTAAATCCTTTGTAGGAGCTGAAAAGGAACACGAGTATAAACCTTCACAGCTGGAGCACAGACAGATCCTGTGGATGTAGCCTATACTTCCTTTTTTCATATGCAGCGTTTGCTTAGAGAGTGAAGAACAGATGCAACTTGCTTAATGGGGCAAATCATATACACTGTATTCCATGAGTCCGCGTCTGGACACTGCACACCCTCTATACCTAAGGCTAATATGACCTCAGATGCATGTGACTAGTGATGGCAGAATATTTACATAGTGTGGTTTAAGCTAGAAAATAAAGGCTACCTGCCTCTCCTGCTTCAAGTTCAAATGGGAGATGAGTGGGGTACAGGTGGCAGCAAAAATGCAGCCCCAAGCGTTTGGAGAAGGCTCCGCTCGCTGATGCCAGGGAGGGCTGAGCACTGAAGGAGCTCTACTGTCCACCCAGCCTGGGGGCCCTGGCTTCTACCTGCTGCTTTGGGCTGCTGCCAAACCCTGCCTGGCACCAGTAAAAGTGCTTTCCCCCCGTGCTTTCCTGCACTGGCTCACTGGCTGTATTCTGGGGGAAGATAAACAGAATCCTGTCCCATTGCACACGGAATTTTACCAGATGGAATAAGCACTTGCACTAGACACAACTTCTACTGTTTTCAGCACCCTACTTGTGCAAAACCCTCCAAGGATGTGCCCACTTGCACTGAAGTCCTGTCCCTGCTTTGTTCTGTTCATCTGCAATGGTGGAGAAAAACACAGATTTAGCTTTCTAACACTGCTGACCTTCTTCCTGTGGTCTAGACATTACACAGTATTACTACTCTTTCAAAGTTGGTATATCTGCCTTTTTCTGGCCCTGGCCGTGATGTAGGGGAGCCAGACAAGTCCATATTTTAGCCTCACATGCTAATTGGAAGTAGCATAAAAAAAATCCTTATGCAAGATAGCATAAGGAAAATTCATCCCCGTATCCTGTGATTTTGCTCGTGCATCACTAGATTCTCCGTAGCAATAGCTGACAATCCAATCTGATCCCAGCTTCCTCCTTCTAAATTAAGATCTATACTTTCATGTGGAAAAAAGATAATGGATATGAATATGTTTAATAATGCCTATTTACTATGCATGAGAGGTTTTAAATGCTAACAAGGATGAGAAAAACATAATCAGAGTAATTTTTTGCCAATTATTCATCTATATAATCACACTTTTGGGGGAGGGTTGTTTCAGGGTTTTTTTGTTGTTGTTTGTTTGTTTGTTTTAGGAGCAGGTAGCAGGGGGATACTTGAATGTAAAAATATTTTCTTGGCAGAAGTCCAACCACACATCTCTAAAAAGTTATATATTCTCTCTCTCATTTTGTCTTCTTTCCTTCCCTGTTATTGATGCACATAATAAAACACTAGAAAAAAAGACAAATCCACCCAAAAGGTCAAAATCAATGATCCTTTTACAGATAGCACCTTTGGGAATCCTGGGTACTTTACCATCAGCTTGTGTTTGAGACTGTTCCTTGAATACTTGTTTTTTGATGACAAAAATCAATGACTTCTTTAAAGAAGACACCCTTGGGGCTAGAGGGATGCAGACTTTGAAATGTTTACTAGGCTGTGCCTGTCTGTGAAAGACTAATAAACATATTTATAAGTTTATGAGTTCCTATTTAATTTTATGGATTGGAAATGGTCTATGGTTTCGACACTATTTAAGCTAATGTGCCCCAGTGAGACACATTCTGTATTGCTTTGCACATTTGCATAGAGGGTCTGATCCAGAACTGAGTGAAGTCAGCAGATGTATTTACATTAGGTTTAAGTTTATCCCGGTGAAAAGCCAGCAAAGTTGCTGGACTAACCTTATTAATTAATTTGGTCCAGTAGCAAAATACTAAATCAACTCTCAAAATAAAAGATATGCAGCCCTCTCCCATAAGGATAAATAGTCCTTTCAGCAAACACTGTTTAATATATTTTTATTTACAAATATGTGTTTATTGTTACACTTTTAAACTTCAGAAAATGTTTGCTTTTTGAAAGCAGACACATTTTTCACCTTTCTTTGCTTCTAATTTAGCATTACGTTTATTTATGACAGCATAATTTGCTTTGGCAACAGTGCAGTTCTTCCTTGATTTTTCTGAATAACAGGGCAGGGCTATAACAGCTTCTGGTAACATAATAGGACACTTGATCTGGATGACTTGGGATATGGTATTGAGGCTTCAGTGCTGGAACAGTCCATTTTATCACCAGCTGTATGGACATAAACTTTTCCAGGATTTTTTTTTTTTTTTTTTTATTCCCCTCCAATAAAAGATGTAGAGTTGTTTTAGTCTTGTGTTTTGCAAGTTGTCTTCTGGGCAATCAGATAGGACTTTTAAAATACATTGGCATTGTGTTGTAGCCTTGCTACTAATTAGAACTTGTTTATTTGTGCTCATTTTCCTTTAGATCTAATCACTAAATATAGTGATGTAAGATGAACAGTTAAACCTAACCAAACAAGTACATTGAAAGAATGATAGTTGCTAATGTGATTTATGGTTGAGAACATGAAAGAGCATGCATGACATTAAAAGACCTACTGTAATAGGTCTTTTGTACCATTTACAAATCTTGATTTAAGCTTACTGATTGCAGCCTCATAAATCAGAATTATTCTGGACTGCAGAATATCATCCCATCATTAAGATAGCAAAAATGCTTCGGTCTTGTGGACTGCAGGGAGCACTGCTGGGTACTTGCTTCTGTGCCATTGCAGAAAAGCAGAATAAAGTGTGAAATGCCCCCGGAAGAACTGAGTTGTAGTAGAGATGGTTGGTGCATGAAATCCTGTGGACTATATGAAATAGTTGAGACTTCGAGAAATACTTGTGTCTCGTTTGACCAAAGTAATGCTGACATTATGCACAATGGTACCTGTGGCTGTTTATTTTTCACAGGCCAAATTAACTCTGTTTTACTCTATTTCATTTTCTTAAATGTACATTGAAAATATTGGAAATGTTTTCTTCTCCACTTCTTGATAATTTACAGTACATCAACTTCATTCTCAGACCTAGAAGACACCTAGTTGGAGATCACCTGTGTAACTGTAGGCCAGGCTGATCATGGAAGCTGTGAACAGACTGTCACTGGAACTGTACTGATTCTTTTCTTATATCTAAGTATCTCGTGCTGGCTGGTCACTGTCAGTAAAAGAATGCTGGGCTCAAAGGGTCTTTGGATCCTCAGCTCTTCTTACGATGCTAAGTTATGATTCTGACTTCTTATGACCTGCCAGCTTCACTGTGCAGAGTGGACTGGCTGCCCTGTGCTACCTGAATCCTGTTGTGGATCAGACATTATATACGTATATGGGAGAGAGACACATACACAAGGGAGAAAAATATGTCTGTAGTTTTTAGGTGTTCTACTTGTCAGAGGCTTTATCCCTTCAGATAAAGGTCTTCTTTTCAAAGCAAATGTGACATTGCCTCTGTGAATTAACTCTTGCTTCCCCAGAGAAGAGAGCTGAGGTGCATAAACAGAAGCAGATGCCTCATGATTTTGGTTCTGGTTAGTCCACCATGTTCTTGTATCCAGGTTAGAACTTTATAGTCTGGATGGGTGGACAGAGATTGGTTAGAAAGGGTTGGATTATTGTGCTTGGAACATAGTGGTTAATGCATCATGCTCAAACAGGATGCCTGTGACAAACAGTACAGCAGAGATCACAGCAGAGCTCTACCGAGAGGGTGACAGAGTGCACTCTGGTCCAGTTTGCAGAGACACAAATTTGGAGGGGTCAGTCCCTTAGCCAGGACTGCCATTCGGTGAGTCCTGTTCAGCCTAGAGGAATGGGCTGGTCTGTGGTCTATGGAGACTTTCAATCCAGAGTTACGTCTTGCAGGTACTCCAGCAGTACCAGTGATTGTTATTTTCTAACATCTTTCGTTATAAGACCTTGTTTGGGGCTGATACAGGCGTTATAACTTTGCCAGACCCTTTGTGTTTGAGCTTAACTTGGAGAAGGATTTACATACCTTCAGTTATCTGAAACCAAGGCTAGGGCAAATACACTTTTGTCTTTCTGAGGTTCATTGGGTGATAGAGAAGTACATTGTCCCTGAAAACTCTGCTGATGCAAAGTTACCCTTTGATGCAAGGAAGAGGGCTGGAGCCTTCCTTCAAATTCTTGCTCATAAGCCATTAATAAGAAGTTTTATTATCACAATTATAGTAAGAAGTTAAAAGATGATTTTCTTGGAATACTTTGCTAAAAGTCTTAATCAAGGATTTTGCATCTGGGGCAGTATATTGTGTTTGTTTTTTGTCTTTTTTTTTTTAATTTACGTAAGAAAAAGTACACTGATATTATTTGAACAATTTGCAACTCTGATGCTATTTCCCTTTAAGAAAAACAATTGGTTGAACTCGTTTAATGTTGGCAAGAGAGTCATGAATCCCAATAAGGCCATGAATACATTTATTATTCATTTTCTCCTCATTCATTTTTAATTTTCTGTCAGACAGAATCAAAGACTGAATTGGTGACTTCAGTGTTTTCTACCTTGCTCTACTGGCTTCTGAAGTCCTTTAATAAGGCAATTATTTATTCTGGACATCACTGGGAAATCAAAGGTAAAGAAATCAGGGATATCTAGCCCTATGGTGCGTTAATACAAATAGTACTCACATTGTAGGATAAGGTTCACATCTATGGCTTATGTTGCCTGGTTAGGTACTTCTTGTTCATTTTAAAATTAGCTGTAATGTGTAGAATGGAGAGCGAGGGGAAAACACAGAAGGATTTGGTTTGTAGGAGCAAGAATGACTGGAATCAGCAGGGGTCCTGACTTCAGAGCTGGCTGGCTCATTGTACTAGAAGGAGAGAAGCAGAGAATTTTGAGAAGAATTTAACTAGTGCTCACGAGGCTTTGATTAGGAAGTTGCAGTGCAGTAGTGGCTGTATGCATCCGTCATCTCCTACGAGCAAGAACGAGTAGGTCTCACTGCACAGCAAGTCTCTTGTCCGTGGATGAAACTCTGGCTTCATTGAAGTCAAGGACAAAACTTGCTTACGCTTTATGTAGTCAGGATTCCATATAGAATATAAAGTGTTTATCTCCAGTTCGTAGTTTATATTTCTATTATTATTTTTTCAGGAATTGAACACAAAATAGGGAAAACAAAGCACTGGTAAAGAGATAACTGATGTGCGTGATTGAGGAGGAGTTACATGGGCAAAGAAAGACAACCTTCAAGTGGAAGGGCTGAATTTCTTTTCCTGTAACAGATGTGATTTTTATCTGTACCGAAGTTTACACTTCTAATATTCCTTCAGGTCTAGTACATTTGTGAAACACTTCTTCCGCACCATGTATTGCTTTTTGTATATTATTGATAGGATTCCACCACAAGCAGAAGTAGCATTTATTCGTTATTCAGGAGGTGTATAAAAAATCCTGTTATTCACAATGATTTGCTATCAAGATGTTACTACAATCTCTTTCTATGCTGTTTTTTTGCACATTCTTCAGAATTTTGGCCTTCTAAGAAGCTGAACAAGAACTGAAAAGGAGAGAACATATCAAACCTGACATTTAAAGGTTCACACTTTCAATGTACTGAGCACGTAGTCTAAGGAAAACAATTACAGAATTTTCTTGTCTTGTATCCTGAATTCTTCCTGCAGGCCTCCTTGACACTAAGCTGCCTTTCTGTAGAATGATGTAGTATAAATGCACTTTAATGCTCCGCAGTGAGCAGGTAACACTTTGCTTTAATGTGCTGTGTTGGGCAAAGCAACAGGAGGCTGTTTGAAAACACTAGCCATGTGCTGGTAAGAAAAAAATGCCTCTGTTCCTCACGGCATAATCATTCCACTGATCAAAATGATATCCTGAGAAAAAGGAATATTGTACAAGTTGCCATAAAGTTTTATGAGCCAATTATTACAGATATAATTGTCCAAGGTTATAGAGGTCTATAGATGTCTTATTTTCCATAGGCCAATGCCCTTTTATGCTTCTCTTTTATAGTTAATGCAATGCTTCATTTAATAATTTAAAAATAATTTATTGGAATTAAATTGCTTTTTTAGAAGGCATAATCTTATCATTCTCATTTTTATAAGAAGCTCATTTTAATTTGTTTGCTGTGTCATTCTCACATGAATTTAGGAGTTTAATGGAGTGAAAATTGAAGGCTGATGGCATCAATGAAATTATTAATTTGGTAACTGAAAGATTTATTTGGTTGATTTAGATGGAATTTTCAATACCCAATTATCTTTGGACTCTACTAAAGAATGAGGCCTCGCCAAATAACAGTTCTCACTCAGAGTTCCCCAGGATGAATTGAAAAGGACATCTTCATTATTGCTATTGATGTTAATGTGGAAATCACTTACTGTTAATAATCCTGCAGGACAGATAAAGGCTTATGTTTGCCCTCAAGAAGCTAGGTACCAAACCCTAAAAATATTATCTTAGTGAATGAACATTACCTGCTGATAGCAGACTTACCCGTGCAGAATATTTTAACAGTTTACTTTTATCTCTACTAAGTCCCATTGGAATAATTTAGTAGAAGAAAATGTCTTACAGTCATGCAAATAAGTTTGTCTGATTCTTTTTTATAAAGCCGGCAATATAACTATATAGAGACACTATCTGCAGACCTACACAGGAGCATACAAAAGAAGTATTTATTTTCTATTACAATCCATAAACCTTTATTTTTAGAGTTATGAAGAACTTTTCCATTAAAAAATGTCTCACAGGTTCTTATTTTAAAATAATTATTTTAGTAGTATATTTTTGTATGCAAAGCCTGTCTTTTCTTGAAGAGCAGCAAGCCCCAATACGACAGCATATCCTAGTGAAAGGGTCATACCCTCCTTTTGTTGCTTGAAAGTGTCCTCGCTGACACAGCTGTAACCTAGAGAAACATCCTTCTCAGTTGTTCTACAGTTGATAAAAATAAATAGTGGAGAGGGAACTGCAGATGAAGCATTAATTGCCTTAAAGTTAGTGTCAAATGTTCAAGGGAATCTTAGTGCTTTTCGGAGGCAAAATGGAATGCACGCTCACGGTATGCTAAAAATGCAGAGTCTGCAGCTAATTACACCACAACTAGAGATAGTCAGATTAGTACTAATATTATTAAATGTCCCGGATATTAATGATCATTGCCAAATCATAGAATATTACATCATTGCTGCATCTGCAAGGTTAAAGTTGAGTATTAAATGATTCCTTGGCAGCACAGAATGAGAAGTGTTTTTTGCTCTCACTTTTTGTGAATGAAGGTTATTAAGTTTGAGGAGGAAAGTCAATTCCTTACAAAAGTTAGGTTCACAGGGTGCCAGAGGTTAATAGTTTGAGATGTTTTTTGAGATCAGTTTTGGTCTTCACTTTCTGGCCCAGCATATACTCCTCTAGCCAGATAATATCACTCACACATACTGGCTGTGGGATTTTATGTATATGTTCGTTGTTTCTTCATTCATATTTACTGTTTTTGAAAAGAGGAAATGAGAGATTTAATAATTTAAAATAGGCTTGAAAATAGTTAAATAACTCTTGCAAAAGGATATCAATATTTAAAGAGAAAGGAAATGAATCAAGATCTCTGCATTGGTTTGCTTCAGAATTGGGACTGCTCAAGTGTAGCAAACGAGGAATAATGTGGTGCAAGGGTTACCCATAGAGTCAGTCCAAAGCCTTCAGTCTCAACAGCTGCTCACTTTCAATTCAGTTATCATCCAGAAAGGTTATCCTATCTTCTTCTCCCTCCATTGCTCTTATTTCCCCAAACCTGGTTTTGTTCAGTGGAGACAGTTCTCTGTTATACCCAGGTTACGTGTTTGTGCTATAGCATGGGCTGGCAGCAGCAAGTTCTGCCTGTGCTCAGAACTGGTGGCATGCAAGCCAGTCCTAACCAAAACCTGCTGGACAGCAAACCTCTGCTATCGTGGTATAGCTTTGCTCTCAGGAGGATGTACTAAGTTAGGGCTATTGCCACTCTGCTGCATCTGTGTAGCAGAACTTGCTCAAGCATCTCACATCTTAGGTGCTTAATTCAAGAAAAGAAGCAGAGCTGTTTTGCTTCTGCAATTGCAAGTAGAAATTGAAGAGAATGGGAAAGAGTCACAGGTGAGGTGTCTGAGAGAAGGCCTTGCACTGGCTTGCCCCAGACCGGTGGGAGGATGGAGGACAAGAACAGTCACTCCTGAGAGAAATTGGTCCCTTCTCTTCCCTCCTCTGCCTTAATAGCTGTAGAAGCTGCAAGCTTGGATTGCTATGTGGCCTTAGTAGACAGTAAATAAATGCTCTAAGCAGCTGCCTGTTTTGCCTACGTCTAAAGCTAGGCCCGGTACAAAGCTTTTAGTCTGTGCACAGAGCTTTCGGTCTGTGTCCTGAGTGCACAGAGTTCGTGACTGCAGTGCCCCATGTTGGCACATTAGCAGTCTCTTTAATATCGGTTTGTTCTCCCCCCCTCAGTTCTCTTTAAGTCCTTCCGTGAAGACATCTTTTACTTGTCTTTCCTTCAGAGCACCCTTTCTTTTTAGACTCCCCTTAAGTTAATGATTTCAAACTCCAGCCTATCTTGTGCTCCTGTGAGTTTTTTGAGCTGCCAATAGTTTGTGTAGTCAGGCAATTGTGGAATACAATGCTGCATTTCTCAGCAGTGTATGTTCTATTTTATTATTGAAATTTTAAGTGTTCTAAGGACAAAGAAAACTTCTCTTTTTGTTTATTTATTAGATTTAGCATTTGTGAATTCATTTGCCAATTCATTTCTCCACCTCAGGCCTCCAATTACCTGTTTGCAAAAGAAAATTGGAGCTCTTACAAAACCAGCTGTACATGCCATGGTTCCAACTCAAGTTGAGGAGGACTTCGGCAATTTTTGCCTAGGTTGGTGCACGCTGGTAGCACCAAGTCTTTTCCCATTGATATCAATAGGCTTTTATTCAAGCCTGATAGGGAAGAAGTTACACAGATCCTGTGATTAGCATAGAGTAAGATAATGTCTAAACTAAAATTCATCTCCCGCTGTCTACAAGATTAGTAATGCCAACAAGGATGATTGAAGTAAAAATGAGTTTTGCTAAGGTGGCTTAAAAGAGAATGGATGATTTTTTTTTTTGTATTTATTTTAATTTTAATTAAGGTTTCAGCATTTTGCTGTTGGGCCCAAGTCAGAGGGTAACTTCTGAGTGAAAGCTTTGTGTCCTGCTGTAGCTCTCAGCTCCTCCTGAATTTAGAGGTTATAGCTTAATCCCTGATGTAGAGCCCTGTGCCTTTCTGTATTGCATATAATTTGTACAGCTGGATACAGGTTATATTCTCTGCTCAGGAGACACTCAGAGCAGAACTAGTGTGAAGACTGGGACACCTATTCTAGCAGGCAATGTCTTTTGGATCAAAGAGGGCATCATTTCTAGGGTAGAGAGAGGAAGCTTAAGTAAGTGCTGTCTGCTGCCTATCTGACCTTTGTGTGAAAGCCTTTGGCTCCTTGGAGTTCCACTCTGTCAAGTTACACAAGAAAAAATATTCACATGACTTTAAGAATGAAATTCAAGAACAAAAACTACATTTTAGTCATACAAAAATTGTGAAGGAATACACATGTAATTCCCCTCCTTACATATCGTGTGAATTTTTGATGGATTATTTGACTCTTGTAAGATTCTTCAACTGTTCTGGATGAGTAAAAGGGATATACTTAACCACGGTTAAATAGCTGCTTCCCTTCTGTGATCAACAAAATATCATTTGTAATTCTTTTTACCACTGCAATATACAGTAAAGATAAATTCGTAGAACTATGTCCCAAACCAAAAATCAAGCTCAATTCATCTAATTTTCAATAACAACATAAAGTGGTTTCTGCTTCTTACAGAGCTATGAGACAGGCATAATTAGTTAATTTAACCACAAAGAAATAATTGGTCGACATGAAAGGACAAGAAAAAGGAAATGTTAAAATGACACAGAAATGTGTGGCAGTAGGTCATTCCCTTTTTTTCTTTTCCAAAAAAAAAAAAAAAATCACGGGGAAAAGAAGGCCATATGATACTGACTTGCAATGTCTTTTAAGATAGTAAACTATTTTATGGAAGCAGAGCACCCAGATAGATTCCATCCACCTTCTGAAGAGCACAAGTTCATTCAGATACTTGTAGATTCTTTGAGAATCTTTAGAAGCTGATGTATATTTCTAAATCTGAGCCACAACAACTCTCCTACTGCCAGTGTGAAAAATATGGCGCACTCCAAGAGACAACCACACAAAACAACAGAAGTCCAACTGGTATAAAATTCATTTCCTAAGCCTAAGTAGCAAATTTCATGACTAGTTCTTTTAGCAGAAACAATGAGAAAGCTTCAAGCTGGAATTAGTTCCTGTTACTTCAGGAACTTTGAGGTGAATAGCAGGAGTGTGAAGGTTGTTCATCTTCTGGGGACAGGCAGAGCTTGTCCCAGGGTGGCTGCACTCAGCCAATGCAGTGTCACTTCACAGAGGAGTCTGGGGCAGACCTTACTCCCACCGTTCGTCCAGCTCTTAATGAACTTGGTGGTGCCACTGCTTGTGTAAGGCATCAAAAATCCTTCCTGAGACTCAGAACCTGATCGACTCTGCTCCCTGGACAGAGCTGTATTTCAGTGGAAGCAACTTGGCCCTTAAAACCCCTGCAAATTTTATCAGTATGCTTATTAATTACATTTGAGTTCAAACTATACAGTAACTAATCTGATCAACTGGGAAAACTTACCATGAACCCTTCCAGTCTCTCCTGTAATTGTATATTTTTCTTAAAATCATGTTCAATAAAAAACACAACAGAACAGTGGTTGAAATGGATAAAAATTGGAGGCAAAATCTATTAAGAAATTAGCATTGGAAATATTATCTCTGCTATCACAGCAAGAATTTTTTAAAATATCTACAGCAATTAGAGCAGGGGCCTGGCTTCTTTTCATGGTATTGAATATTCCAAAAGATTTGCATTACTGTTGATTCTTGACAGATTAAAAGGGTTGTTTTCATTGTCTGAAAAATCAGGTAAAAAAAAAATAGGTTCACAATTGCCAATACTGTATCAGGAGTTTGTTGGTTTTTTTCTTCCTTTTTCCAAAGTCAGCATCTTGTAGAATGATGAGATTCTTCGTTCTTTGTTCATTCATTTAGGTTGTTGTATGGAGACCTCAGGAACCTCAGACAGAGTTAAAGAAAATAGATTAGGGTGAGACAGGATGTGAATTCTGCAACATACTTTTGATTACCTAGGGTAAAGATAGGCTAGACTGGTAGAAGAAGCCCTGTGGAGATGCTAACTGTTGTACAGGATGCTGATGGTATTCCGGTTTTAACAGCAGAAGGAGGTTACCTTTTATTATCATATATAAAATGTGATATTAGGTCTGTCCACATTGCACTTATGTGCTACATCATTGGGTTTGTGTGATTCAATCTGGGGAACAACAGGGAAGGATTCAAAATTGTTTTAGCTCCTCCTCATTGAGCAGGGGGTTCTCAGGGTACAGATGTAGGGTTTACCCAAGAAGCACTTAAAAAGAGAGTGAGACCTCTGAGTCAGGTAGCAGAGAAGCAAGGTCATTGGTGGTTGTGGTAAAAATAGGTTAATGAAATTGCCAACAAAAACAGTATCATGAATTTTGCTGTTGTAAAAGCAGCACTAGGATTAAGTAGAGTCGTGTGGGGAATAAGATCTCCAAAGAAGTAAAGTGTCCATGAATGTGTGATTATGGCTTTTTCGAGGATGTATTTATTATTTTCAAGTATTTCTTGTTTTTTCATTCAAGTAAGTAGTTATAGGACTTTTGGCAGCATATTGTCAATGTTTAAAGCTACAAAATCTTTCAAACAACAACAGCCTGAGGCTTTTTGTGTATTACATACTACTTTCACCATTCAGTGAATATCACTTTTACATGATGCAAACAATGTCAAAATCAAAGGGAACAAATATTGACTACAGTGTATCAACAGTCCTGAATACAACCTGCCATCCTGTGAACCTCCTACAAAGGCTGCAAAATGGGATCATCTCTCTTGAAAAATTATTTTAGGATAGGTCAGATATTTTGTTTGCCTTGTGTTGGGGCAGTGTAAAGGGGAAACAAATGCCTGAGGTTTTTTGTTTGCTTGTTTGTTGTTTCTCCTGAATACAGGAACATTAGCACTTGGCATCAGCCTTGGAAAAGATAATTGCTGTTGAGTGCACCTGCTTGCCCATGCAAAACCCTACATGCAAATGCAAATTGACTGAGCAGGACCTTCCCACAAGCAGTAGATGTGTGAAGTGAGGTTTGCAAGTGTGAAATAGATACACCAACCAGTTGTAGGGCTTTGTGCATGCAATTAAAGGCAGACTGATAATTTATACCTTAATACAACAATATTTACTGTACAAGCTGTACAGTCAGGTTCACACGTGATGTCTTTTGGCAATCAGGGACCAGATTTTTCATATATTTCAATGTGGCATATGAATACCCAGTGGACTTTATAAAAGCACACAAGTACCTTAAATGCCTAACTCATCTAGCTTTAGGTACCTAAATACCTTGGCAATTGTGACCCCGGGTCAGCTACTTATAAAGGAACCTGTGTAGGTAACATATCTCTGGAGCTTTGCTGGTTTGTTTGTTTGTCAGGTGGTTGCCTGTCAGATGTAACTAATCTCCATTAACAGGGTTATTCTCGTAAGAGAAGCATAGGCAAATGTTGCCTCCACTCAAGAATGGCATGGATTTCACAAGTGGCCAGGTGTTCAGGGACTTTTTGTTGTTGCTGATCACTCTCCAGAGCACATTTGTGAAATGCTAGAAGGTTAATGCGATGTTTATTTTGTTCTTCTATATCAAGGGGCAAAAGGGGAAAAGGGTGAAGGGGAGAACAGAATATCAAGTGTGGCAATGAAACAACAGGAATGTCATCTCTTTGATGCAACAGCAGAACAGAACACTAAGTTTTCTCAAGGGAATATGTTGCTCTGAAAGAGAAATGTAATGAGAATAAAAAATGATGTCAAGTTTAGTATTTCGAAGATTGTGAATTATACATTGAATCTTAGGATTTGCAAATAGGCCATAATGCAGAAGAATATGCTCACAGTATAAACACTTCAGTGTTTTCTATGACCGCCAAAGAGAACAAACACCTCCTGCATGTCCCTCCGCTCTAAGAGGTGCTCAGCACACTACATTTGTCCTGATACAAAACTGTTCATTAGTGATGTGAATATCTTTTTATAAACTGATACCACTGATGCATGGACATAGACTGATTGGTATCTGAGGAGAAAGGTCTTTATATGCATAGCATTTATTAAACTCCTAATTGGGAATAAGATATATGGATAAGATGTGATAGCTGGGTATTGAGCTGTACCCAGTACTGTTACCGTATGAATTATAATAGCTCAGGAATAGGTGAAGCAGAACAATTTTGTGTGAAGAAAAAAATCTGAGAAAGGTAATCAAGATGACTACTTGCAAATACCTCTTTGTAGCAGACTTCAAAAACCAAAAGAAAGCCAAAGTCCAAAGAAAGGTCTGTTTAGTCACTGTAATATAAATACAGCACAGAAAGCAACCATACCAAATTCCATAGATAACCTGCTTGTTCCAGAAATAAATGGTTGCATTCAGTGAAATAACTGAGAGGTGAAGAAGGTTCCTAAACTGTTGGGTATTTCTAAATGTAACCTTACCTTGAATTAAGACTCATGCTGAGTATTTGGTCTCTTTGAATCAAATATTTTGCACCATTGTACTCTTTCCATAGCCCCTTTCCCAGTTGTTCAGACGAATCCTTTTCAGACTATCACTACTATAGCTGATGTTTACTGGAAGATCGTGTTTCTGGGGATAATATTTCAGAGTCCATAAATCTGGATTTCAATCAGCAGAACTCACATGCCCTTTGTATCAAGTGATCTTCAGGACTGAACCCTAGGAAACATGATCTGAATATAAAAATGCCAACAATAATAGCAGTTATTGTCACTCTTTGTCTTTTTGCTATTTCAATTTTATGTTGCTCGAAAAGAAGAAGAACTAATGCATAAAGTTACAGTTACCTACTCCAAGATCCATGTAGCTTCTGTGGTTTTGGCTTTCCACTTCTGATGAGTGCTTCTGGCATTCATCAGAAATAGGATATTGGAATTGGATGGATCCAGCCTGGCAATTCCCCTAGTCCAAAAGTTCAGGGTACTGCAAATATCGTTTGGGGTTATTCATATCCATGTTGCACATGGCTGAACAGATTGAGTGTCTAATGCTGGTGGAGGCTTCCATAGCGCTTCTCATCTAACATGCGTCTAACGAGCAAAACCCTTCTTTGGCTAAATGCGCCCGGATAAAATGGATATTGGCTATGGGCTTGATGAGAGAAGACTAGTATTCCATCCACATCTGAACAACGCAATTAATAACAACTCTAAAATACTGTTTTATTGCTGTGATTTCAAAAAAACAAGTTATTTAAGACAGTAATAATATTTTTCTTCTGTCTTTTGTTATGCTTCTCGTTCTGTCTCAGAGAATAATTCTTAGTGCACTCAAGGCCAAAGACAAAGCAAAACAGACGTACTGAAACATATGAGTACCAAAGATGTGATTTCCTTGGCAATGATAATCCTGTCACAGCTGTCAAAATTTACTCCTTTATCCATATGACATTTTAACAGGATGGAAAAGTCACGTTAGAATAAACAGCTATAAAGGACTCAGTCCAAAATTACTAACAACAGCAGGCTCTTCCAGGCAATATATTGTTTACAAATTTCAGAGGAATTGCTTTACCAACTATTACATTTGATTTCGATGCTCCAAAGCTTAGCCATAACTCTTCTCTTTTATTATGGTAAAGTTAAAATAGGCAGTTAAAAATGTTAATTTAATTTTTGCAGCGATCAAGAGGAAAGGTGTAAAACTACAATGCCACAAAGAAACATTGTAGGAAATATACTTCTTTTGCTTCATGAGAATTTTTGTATCAATATGTTATTGAAAGGGAAAATTAGGAACTAATTGTAATATCCAGACCAGCCTCAGCTCAGAGGAAGACAGAACTTCCACATGTGTAGGGGAGATGACTCATATGTAAGAGCTCTCCCATGGAGAGGGAGATTTAAAGTTTGACCCAACTCTGTCAGGTGATTCTGGGTTTATCTAAGTTTCAATACCAGCTCTAAATCATTATGTTTTCAAAGCAAGGCAAAACTCCTCCGTTAATGCTATTGCAAATAAAACTCTGCTGGACTGCTGGGGAATTTGTGGAGCAACTGGCAATGGGAATTACTACAGCTCATACTATTCTTTTAAGGTTCTTTCTTTGGAAACTAGAAATACAAGTTAGGACATAGAGGATCAAATTGTCACCTGCTATATCATTTTGTCAAGTCCATTTTTCTTTCTTGATTTTTTTTAAAAAAATGCTGATTTAATAGCCCATATTTGATAGGGCTTCCATGGTAATTCCATTCCCTACCAGCTCTATAAAGTTAATACCTGTATTCTGCATTTTGTACAAAGGTGTGAATAACAGGCAGACATAGCTATCCCTTATGATCTAGTTTATAGCTGAGCTGAGTTTTATGTATATATAGTAACCAAATAGCCTTTTGACAGTTAAAGAAGAAACCAGTTACTCTCTCTTTTTAACATCACTGCCCACTTTCTTATTTAGATAACCTTTGAAGGATATATTATTTGTTTTGTTTCTCAGGAAGATCTTTATTCAATATTTTAAGTAGAGTCTTTTTGATGCATGGATGAAATACGCCACCAAGTTATAATATTATCATCAGAGGAGCTTCTTCAGGCTATCAGTGACCGTGCTGTCTTGGAGGTAAACCAAAAGTCATACACTGTCACTTCCAGCATGCTTTATCAGGAAGGTTTCACTGGAGTCATTGCAAGCCATCAGAAGGACTTTTTATTTATGTATCCTTGTAATTTCATCACACTAAACATAGTTCACCTTAAAAAGTATATCAAAGACATCTCTCTACATAGCTCTGAAATCAAAACAGAACAGTCTGTAGGTCAAACTGTAGTTAAAAGCAAAGAAATATCTATTCTTATATTATGATGGAGGAAATATTTAAATTAAGTAGGCCAGATTTTCATTTGGTTTAAGTCCTTGTGACTTGAATTTCTATTTAAAAATATATATAAATATATTTCCTGGGCTGATAAGAATACACTTTGTTGTAATCCAGTAGAGATTATCAGATTTAATTAAATATATTTAAAAAAAACCACATGCATAATTAGTTTAAAAATCACACATGCATAATTAACTCAAGGAGTCCATAAAATAATTTTAAAAGTTTCCAGCAAATATTCTGAATGTGGCAGTCACAGAAAATAGCTCTCTCTATCCTAATCCCTCTGCTCTTTCCAGGAATGACTAACATTGGAGAGATCCAGAGCTTAAAAACAAGAGAGGTAATTGCAACTCCTGTTTTCATCCCATGTAATCTTGCAGCCATGGTGTAGGTGAGGCATGACAATGATGAAGTAATCACTTGGTTGATTGAAGTAATTACTATATAGGTTTCCAATACATCCTGATAATCCCTCATGGCTTGTTAAAAATGACGGTGTTTTTTCTCTTATTTTAATACCTGGTCTATTTCCAAAGTTTTCTGCCTGTTGGAATTTTTCCTCTTCCAGATTGAGGAAGGGTGCCAGGCAAGGCTTAATCTGGCATAGATCAGTATGTTCCAGGGCACACTAAGCAAAAATCCACTCAGTCTGGGTCTTCTAGCAGGCTTCTGATTTCACTTGCATAGTGCTAGTGCAGAGCAGAGATAGTCACGTTATTCATTTTTTCTTTACACGTGTCTGCTTGATGCTATATTTTTCAACGTTGTTTTAAATATAATGCTATTTCATGTTGTTCTCTTGGACTTCATATATTACTAATTTAAAGAGGCAGCATGTTATATGTTATCTTTGAAAATTGTTTAAAACTGAAAAATGATTGTTTGAACAACAAGAGAAATGATTCTTAAACTACTAAAAATCAACCTCCTTTAAAATACATATAATGCACGATGTTTGAGTTAAAAAATTGAGTGTTACTCTATGGTTAGAATACCTCCAGATTCAGCCAGCTCTGTAATTTGAAATAGGAGGTGTTATAAAGTTATATTTTGACAAAAAATATTTAATTAATTCACCTATGCCTTAGACAGGAGAGAGAAATTACAGCCGGAATGGGAGGGAGACAGCGACAGAGGAGGAAGTTCCAAGGCGACCTTAGGGTGCACCTGAGTGCGGCGGAGGGCGTGGAAACCAAAACCGAGTTGTTGCAGTGTTGCTGCTTCTTGCTCTGTTGGGAAAACCACTTTGTAGCAGGCTTGGACGTCTTTCATTTACCATGTCATCGTATACTTAGCTACCCCGACCAACTTTCTTGCAGTCTGTGACCTCCAGCAGGGTTTTGTCCTGGGCTAGTGCCACACAGTCCCGATCCTTCACTTTTGAACAGAACTAATCATCAAGGAGTACTAAACAGAGGTCCTTCTTTTAGTGCATGTGGAAATCTCATTCACCTGAGTGATCTCTCTGTCAGGGAGACTGATTGCTAGGTTGGCAGCTTGCTGATTGTGTTTAAAAGGATTAGATACATAAGATAGTCATGGATAGGATTTAATGTGTAATAGTATTTCAGATTTTTGATGATAATGGCCTGTCATTCGGAGGGGAAGCAAGTGCAGTTGTTCTCTGCTTGGAGTGAGTGTGCGTTCAGGCACTGCTATGGTGTCAGAATATTAGGGGTCTGCATGGCGTGTGTTTGAAGAGCAAATGAAGCTCAATTCTGGCTTCCACGGTAGCTACAGGATACTCTGTCATAACCTGACAAATATTATCTGGAGAGGTGTGCTCTACCATTTAGGAGATTCTCTCTTTTATATTTTCACAGACATAATATGAGTGTATCTTTTCCCTGTAGCATACACTTGAGAAATAAGGAGATGCAGGGAGAGACAGAAGAGAGAGGCAGGGAAGAAACTCCCTGGAATTCTCCCGGTGCCATTATAAAGAGCCTAATTGCCTCTGGGCATAGTCAGAAGAGCCAGAGTTACTAAACAGTGTATAAATTTTCCCTGAAGAATTCTGATTATCCTCAGCAAATACAGAGCCCAAATGGCTGCCAGGCCATGCATGATGACAGTAATCACTAAGGATAGAGATTTCTTAATGACTGAAACCCCAAATTATTGTGTTTCTTAGACATTATCCTGAGAACTTCTGAACATTATTTGTAAATGATTATTCATTAAGCTTTTCCTGAGCTTTCAAAACCAGAAGCACAATGATGTAGGAATGGGGACCAGGCATATGTTAAGGTTAGCACTGAATACCCATATATGGACTTCTTTGGCCGCATGAGTTGAAATTTTTTGCCATTCCTTGGAGTTTGCACCACAATTAAGGACTCTGCTTTTGAGAGATTCTGTATCTACTGTGATTCTTTGAATTACATTCTCTTCAGCACCTTAGTTAATGTTGTCATGATGACCAATTAAGAAAATGTGAGCATACCAATACAACTAAGAAATGATACTGATCACCTTTGTAAAATGTTTTGAGCTCTCTGGATGAAAAGAAATGTATAAAGCAAGAGTTCCTTACTTCACTGGTATCTTAGTAAACCTTTCTTGTTAGCTCATATCTGTGTAAAATGGATACAATAATTATCTTCCTTTGCAAAGTGCTTTAAGATATACAGAGGGAAAAGGTTTGTAAGAGGTATTATTGCAACTGTTTCATCTCCACTTTTAAATAAAGGAGGATTTTGGTGTTTTTGAGGATGTTCATACTTGAACTGAATACGTACGTATGTAATGGGTATGCTAATTGCTTTATTCATTTCTCCATTTCTGTTGTGTTACTCAGGGACAGCGACTGGGTGCTCTGGAGGATGAAATGAGGTTTTATGTGCTGAGGGCAACTGAGAATATTCAAGGGAGGGAGGATTCCTGGGACTGCAATGTGAGGCAGGCGAGAGAGTATGTGGAGAGGGTCACAACAAAGATCTGTGAGCTTGTAGATCAAGCAAAGAGACTGAGACATTGGACCACAGAAATGACAGAAAGAAAAACTTCTGAGGAGGGTCAAAGAGAATGGGCTGGATTTCCCACAGTTCACAAGTCACAAAGTCAACTAAAAGTCAGGAGGCACCTATAGACACACAGTTAATTGGTGAAGGATTACTTATATACTTTACAATTTGTGTATTCTTTTCCAGGTTTCTAGGCAGATTCTTCTCCAAACTTGGGCCATTTTGGGTCCTACCATAGGATTTTTTTGCCTCTGTGGGTTTAATGAATTGTTAGGCAAAAAATAAAATCGACCCTGTTTATTTATTCAATGAAAATGTTTTTATTGAGTATATTATTGAATAATATAGTTTAGAGCCTCATAGATGTAGCTGTACATGATATTTTTCCACAGTGAAAATCTGTTTCATTTTTGTCACTGTCACCTACCAAACCGGAGTCTGGTGAAGCACGAGTTTCATCAGCTGGGTGTTGAAGCACATCCATGAGTGAACTGTTCGGTAAAACATGGTCACTCAGCAGAATGATAGGTTGAGTAGAGGGGCAGTTGTGTGCAAGTTGAGCAAGGATGGAATAGATGGCAGCTGCCCATAGATCTATTACATACAGTGCTGAACTCATTTGGTATAGTGATTCCTATCATTTATGGCTATCTGTTGGGCTGGAAGATAAAGTTTTCAATTAAGGAAGCTCTAAGTCACCATTAAAATAATGTGAAGAACCAGGTAGTAGTGGATGAGAACTACTGATTTTAAATAACTTAATATTGATTTTGCAAAAATTGATGCCATCAGTGTGGTTGGAGGAAGTCAGGACCGTTATAAATTCAGCAAATATTCCTGATATAAACAAACGCACAACTGACGGAGAAGAATGAATGCAGTAATTTGCAGCGGTGGGAAGCTCTGTTTAGAAATCATTGTGACTACAACCAAGTTTCATGGTCATCATGGATATTTTTGGAGACACTATGCTGATGACTGTAATTGCCTTTAAGATAAGCTTTATGCTACTTAAGACTGATTGCTGCCAGCATTATTATTCGTCTGAAATTGCCTGGAAAAGGGCATAAACTATTTCATATTGAAAGTGATAACTCTGGAGCCTTACAGTTGGCTAACCACATTTCCAATACATGCAGTTCATAATCTGAATATTTAAGTGCTTTAAATATTTTCCTATTGATCCAATTTTCTTTGTGAGTTATGTACCAGCTGAAAACTCAATTTCCTTATTTTGTTTTATATTTTACAAATTGCTAATAAGAGAATAGCAACTTAGGAATATGTACATAATACATCATAAAATGGCAAAAAAAGATACCATTGGACAATGCCTTTTCCTAGTAGGAGATTTTATTTATAATTATATAAAAAAGCATGTGGGTGTTACAAAGCAAGCTTGTGTGACTGGAATGGGATTTGAATTCTTTCCTAGTGCATAATCATTTCTAATTTAGAATTCTGCAGTTGGTCATATTGTTAATGGTGGAAACATCCCTAGAGGGCACATTACGTTGGAGAATTGGTATCTTTTATATGTCTAAGCACAAAAGCTGTCTGTTTTTTACCATGTGATGATCTGGATTCCAGCAAAGTAAGTTATCTCAAGTGGAAAGATTCGGGAGGAATTGCTAACTTGAATTCTATTAGTCATTGAATTTAATCTGCCTTTGTCCTTCCCTGTGCAAGTATGATAGGACATAAGGTTTCAAGACAGCTTAAAGCAACATTTTGCCTTGACTAGCCATAGATAAAAGCTAGGTAGGCAAGAGAGAGAGGGAAAATCTTCTAACTCCCTGTGATTTCTCCAAGGTTTCCTGTCTGCTTTTATTAAAATCATAAAATCAGAGCCAAGACCCTGGCTCCTCCGTGGAGGTGAGAAAATCTGGTACAAGATGGAGTGGGGAGGAAATACAGTACCCCAAACGAAATAGTGGCCAATGTCTTAGCATCACACACCTTCTCTGGAAAGCAGTGAATGCTGTTAAATTGCAAAGATTCAATGAGCTTTGGCTGAGGGATTCTATATCTCATGCTTCAATTTTATCTTGAAGCCAAAAAATTGCCCAAAATATACTTTTAGGAAGAGGAAGATGATTGGTGATTTTCTTTTTAACTTACAAAGGGTGATTTGTGCCTGCTCATGACTATATGAGTAATACTTCTTTCCATAACATAATTTTCTGAGTGAAAATCTCCTACATCACTGTAATTTCCAGTCATTAGTGAAATGGGAGACAGTAAATTATCTAGATAGTCTGTTGAAATGGTAAACTGCAGGAGCTAAGGAACCCTTACAGAAATATTTAAATCTTCCCTTTATGGAAATATGGGCCAACTTAAACTAGTTCTGTGACTTGTCTCAATGTTTTGGCTAATTATCAAAGAATTACTACATTTGATGTCAGCATCTAAAAGATTATTTTTCTTCTGCATTAGATTTTTGCCCCCAAAGAGCACTGAATTAGCTTTTGTGTACACGTATACATAAAAACACAAGTCTGTACTCTAGTTTATGAGCAATTTATAAAATAATAAGAGATTATTATTAAGAGCTTCAGAATCTAAAATTCTTATCCGTGCAATAGTGACCAATGATGATAGACACTCAGAAAAAAAGGTCTTATTTAGCTAAGGTTTATGAGTCCAGTTTCCTGTCTAAATGGAAAGGATCTCCATTTGAAGAAGCAGGGATGTAATTATATTACTCCCTTATGGTTTTTCCTACTTGTTATGGTAGGCACTCCTTCCTCGAGCTAATGCTTCCAATGTATTCACTTAGAAATGCAGTTCAGGTCTTCAGCAACATCAAAGCCATAATGGCATTATCTTTTGAAGTCTTTTATCAAACTACTGAAGTTGACCTATTTAATTTTGCAGCCTAAGATGATCTGGATTGACTAGAATAACATATATTTTTGCTTTTAGGGATTTTGTTTGTGCACTTAGGGTCAAATTCTTAGAAGGTGTGAATTAATACTGCTCAGTTGAAAGGGAGATCCACAGTTCTAGCAACTTAGGATCTGTTAATCCTCAGGAGAGGGCAAACATACTAATTGAGTGCCCTTGTGGCCAAGAAGGCCAGTGGGATCCTGGGGTGCATTAGGAGGAGCATCTCCAGCAGGTCAAGGGAGGGGATTCTGCCCCTCTACTCAGCCCTGGTGAGGCCACACCTGGAGTGCTGTGTGCAGTTCTGGGCTCCGCAGTACAAGAGGGATGTGGAGCTGCTGGAGAGAGTCCAGCACAGGGCTACGAGGATGATCCGGGGCCTGGAACATCTGCCCTGTGAGGAAAGGCTGAGAGAGCTGGGCCTGTTCAGCCTGGAGAAGACAAGGCTGAGAGGAGACCTCATTAGTGTCTCTAAGTACCT
>VZSV01000008.1:4739780-4765289 GCA_013398735.1 Nothocercus julius | reverse complement strand
GTTTTTTGTTTTTTAAGTGAATATAATGATTATGAAAAGTGCTGGGATTTATAGCTCTTATTTCATATTTAAATTTCAAATAGGTTCAGAATAGCAGAATCATAACCATCTGATGGCTACTGGAGATATGTGAAATGGATTGCTGGTCTTAGAATTCCCCAAACCCTGAAAACTCATTAAAAGAATTTGGGAAAATATTAACAATGGGATGCACTGAAGCTATTTGGTAGTCTGGGGATGGAGAAATGTTTTGCTAATATGTCAGATGTAATTGTCATAATATTTTGTATGCATTTTCAAAAGATTAAATGGGTCACGGAAGTCAGAAAGGAACAATAAAAGTTAGCTGGGACTAAGGGCTGACTTGGATAGAATAAACTGGATAATAATAAACTCTTGGCCACTCTTTCAACCTTTGGCTACTGTGAGCGTCAAGAAAGAAGGAAAATCTTTCTCCATAATAAAGAATGAATTAGCTTGGAGTGATGATCTGACATTATAATTCCAAAGTTATGGCTTCAGTCTTTCAAATATTCTTGGGACTGCCTGTGCAAATGAAGTTCAATGTCTATATGATTAAGAAGTATGTTGACTTTTTTTTGTTGTTTATGTTCTATCTGGATGTATGTGCACGTATATATTTTTGTTTACAATATATTCAGTGTGGTCTCCCCATAACTGAATATATTTGTGGGCATTTTTAGATAAGGCATGTGAAAAGGCCGTGCGCTCTGACCTCCTGTCCCACCTCCCATCTCAGGATAGCAGTTCAGGGAAGGAAATGGCAAGGGCCCATTTCCAGTGCACCCCGTCCTTGTCATGGACACTCTCCAAGCGAAAGCTCCTACTCTTCTTCTCAGCGCACAGGCAGCACGTGAACTGATCCAGCAGCCTGTGGTCCGAGGTCAGGATGTCTCAGGCTGTAAACTGTCCGTCCCTGCGAGGTGATTTATGGTGACAGCCGTGCTCTTTAGTCTGGAGAGCACTTGACAGAAAGAATTAGTCTCCGGAGGGCAGGCAGAGTTCTCTTCTGGCTGCTGCTCCTCTGTGGCGTTCCCAGCTTAAACATAGAGGGAGATTTGCACCAGGAAGGGATATGTTTACATTGCAATACTTTGCTATAATCGTTCTGTTCTTCTCCATGATCTTTCTTTAATGATCTAAACAACAAATGGTATGTCGCTGATGCTAGGAACAGAGGAAAGACGTAGTTATCTGCACTTCAGGGTGTGGGTAACAAGGTAATGACCTACATACCAAAGGAGAAAAAGAAATGATGCAACTAAACTTAAAAACAAAATTAGTAACAGATTCACTAAAGTCACATTTTGCTGTTTCAGTTCTTTGATGTTTAAGGGAAAAACAAGAAAGGGTGAAGACAAGGCTGTCTTGAGATCATTAGGGAACCAATGGAAATGAACACAGCGTGATTTAAGAGGCAGAGGCATCCCAGCCCAGTGTAGCAGCAGTTAAACTTAGTAATCTAGTAAGAAACTAATTCTTCCCTCTTGTCATTTCATTTGGACCCTTGAGGCACTTATTTCTTTCTTCTCCTCTATCTATATGCAGGCAACTCCAGTTAAGATGAATTGAGAACAATTCTGAAGGTCAAGGACATAGTGTAGCCCTTAATTCTGCCATTTTTTGGTGTACTCAGTAGCTTGACTTTCCGTGTATTTCCGTCATGAAAACTCTGAAGCTGCAGCATTCTGGCCTCGTGCATCCTCTCTCCCAGGGATCTCCTTTTGACGGCTGCCTTGATGTTTCAGACAATGCAAGACTTCTGTGTGAAGCAGGTAGAATTCGGAGTGTGTGTTTAAGGAAGCATGCTTTTCATCAGGACCCAAAGGACAGATGGATTTTTTTGACTTATTCTTTCTTCCAGATTCAGGGAGTGGACAGAAATGAATTTCTTGCAAGACTGCTGATTCCTAAGTATTATGTGTTAGTACTGAGAATCCTATTGCAATTTTCTACTTTGACAGCTAACGTAGAAGAGCCCCAATTTTTGCAATAAAGAGCCTCCTGTTCCCATTGTACTGGACAGATGCCAGTGTGGCTTGGGATGTCTCATATCCAGTTGGATCCATCACCCAGTACTGTGCCACTGGACAAGAGCTCTCAGCTCAGCGCAATAGAATTTCACTGCAGTTTCAGGAACATATCTCAGTTAGGGCAAATATTTTTGAGAGCTGAAATTCAGTTATTCCTGGGTTGCTTGGTAAGCCGTTTTATCCAAGGTAACATTAATAATGAACTAAAGTCAGACTTAAGTGAGTCTGTTCTCTGTTGAATGTCTGTTAAAGGTTAAAGCTAGTTATAGCGGGTGTGTTCCTTTTGAAAGTACAAGAATGATGAAGGTTATCTACAATCCCTTTTGCTTTCTGCGTATTCAAATCTTTCAGTTTTAAAGTGAATGAGCCAAGTTTGATATACAGATTGGACGTGTAAGAGGTGAGACAGGTTTTTAGTTTCGTGCCTGGCTTATGCTATTCAGAAATTTTTGTGAAGATTTTTTTTCCCCAAGCACAGGAGACTAAACCAACTAGTTCATTAAATTATACTGTAAGAGTGAAGTTTGATGGTCAGTTCCTAGATGGCTGCCTCAATAGCCTCCTATGTGGCAAATATTCAATACGTTCTTTTTTGCTGATATATTTGTATTTTTGTTGTGACTTTTTAAGTAAGTTTTCTCAGTAGCCACTCATTAACGGTGTTTTTCTTAAAACACCTAAATAATGCACAGATTTTTTTTTTTTTAGTCCCAATTGTAAAGATAGGGAGTAAAAGATTTAATCAACATATAGAAGATCTCAGGGGAAATCAGTACCAAAAACGGAGTGATAACCTAGACTTAGTGTAAAGATTTCAAACATGAAACCGCTTCAATATCTTTTTCCTATATTGGGAAAGGAATTTTTGCAGGATACCGAATACTTCATAAAGGAGTATAAAACCACATTGTGAATAAAATTAGTTAAACATATTGGTTAAGCACATATACTTGTTTTTTTGCTGTTTGTTTGTTTATTTTTTCTAAGTCATCATCACCACACTTTGCATATCCTTAAATCTGTATAGCTAATTGTTGAACAGAAGGCCCTCCTAAAATATTTATGTGAAATTTCAGACTCTGTTGAAACCAGTGAAAATTTTCATCCTGTCCCTTAGCACAGAGAAGTGGCAGTGTCATTATATATAAAATAAATGATAAAGGTTTTCATCCTCTTCACCTGTTTAAGTCAGGCGGTACTGCCAGCTTCATGAGAGAGAATATGGCTGGTGGCTCCAGACAGTGATGATACATTTATTTCAAGTCACAAGAGCCAAGAAACTGTAAGTCCAAAACCCCAGTGGGATATTCTTTCATCCTAACTACTTGTGCAGTGTCTCTCTTCAGCTACTAGTGACCTTGGGTCTCCCATCGGGGCCTTTCTAGCTGACAGCAGCAAACCGCATAGTTTATATAAAAAATTGTAACTGAGGAAAAAACGGGAAAAGAAAAGGAAGAAATCTTTTTTACTTGTTTAAAACCCAGAGCCCTTAAAACTCCTAAAAAAAAATACTTGGCACAGTTGAAAAGTTTTGTTAAGGAATGCAGTTGTTTTGCAGATTGACCCAAGATTATATTCGATGATACATTTCAATGGACAAAGAAATTCAGGATGAAAAAACATTAAAAAAAAATGATGCTTATGGTATTAATGCTTCAAATGAACCTGGTGCTTCATTAGTCGTATAATATAATTGCTTTGTCATATTTTAACCTTGGCAGTTTAAAAGACTGAAGTTTTGTTTTAACCAAGATTTTAAAGCTAAGGGGAAAACTATAATAAGGGCATTCAATGATTCAGATTCAATATAAGTACTCTTGAATGCATGCTGGTTTTTGAGGATTTGCTGTTTCATGTAAAGGTAGCAAAATTCTATCAAAAACTTTTATTCTCATGAAAAAAAAAAAAGGCAGATTGTTTCCTAGCAGAGCATAAAAGAGGGATTGCTGTGTTTTCTATTAGAGCCACCAAAACAGTTTGCACAGAGGATAGTATATTTTGTTCATGCTGTGCAGACGTTTTGAACCAGATGACAAGTCCATCAGCTTGGATTCTCTGGAAGGTGAGATTTCAGTGCCTCCAAATGAAAATGAAAAAGCAAGATTGAGAGACACTGAAATGAAAGCTACTTGGATGAGTGACAAACACAAATCAATCAACTTTATTATGCCCTGTTTCTCCTGTAGAGCTCTGGGGCCAGAAAGGCAGGGTGCATGACAGGTATATCCAAAAATGTCAACAAATCTCCTGCCTTCAGCTCTTCTGTGTGTTGCTGCCCAGTGCGAGTGCTGCCATCAGAGGAATTGCACGTCTGCATCATCGGTGGCACATCGGTGGCAGAGACATTACTCTGGCGCGTTTTGCTTAATGTTGTTCTGATTGTGCCATATGGTAGCATTTTAATTTTGCATTTAAATGCAACACTTGCTGCTTCTGACCCCATCATCTAGATTCTTTTGTATAATTTATGGTTGGTGAAAAAGAGATTAGGAAAAGGGAAGAATATGGGGATATTGGCAGTGGTCTCACTTGGGCTGTGTGGATGAAGTGTCCTTGGCACTCATGTGGGCTGAGCAACTGGGCTGGGGAGGTGCTGATGGAAACGTGGAAGGAAAACTCATAGTACTATTACTAGAGGAACAGGCAGAGCAGGGCAGGCTGGATAGGAGAAAGGCTTGATAAGTGGAACGTCAGAATAGACTGAAGAAGGGAAGTGGGAGGCTGCATACACATTTGTGCCAATAGCTGGGAGTGCAGAGGCAATGCAAAATAAAAACTGTCAGAAGGGAGAGAAAAAGACATCTAGTACAGCCAAATGCAAGTGAAGCTCAGCCCAACTATGGGTAGTTTTCAATGGGATTTAGCAACCTTTTAATTTTGAGGGAAAAAAAAGGACAAAGATCTGTCATTATAGTGGCTCTTCAAGGTCAGCTACCTGCTTGAAAAGCCAATACAGTATCTGTGAATACAGATTTTATAACAAGAAATAGGGAAAATTATGAATGATAATCTCTGATACAGAAGCACCTAAGCACCCCGCACCATCTGCCTATCCTGTGTCAGATCACCAGGGAACATGGAAAGGAGTCCAAGGAACCACTCAAGAATTCCCCATGTGTCTTCACAGATCTCAGCCCAGTGAATAAATTACTGAGGCTGCAACAGTCAAAGCACTGAATGACCCATTCCTTCCATTACAGAGGCATATTAAAATAGAGAGATTAATAACTGCTGTGACAATAAAAGTAGGAATCCCCCCCTGCCTTCCTCCTAGCCCTCCCTAATTTTTTCTGTGCTAAACAATATTGCTTCTTTCCTCGGGCATGTTGAGTCTGAGTTGTATAGAAACTAGCATGAGTCAACCGTCTTAAAATTAACAGGAACAAAAATTCCCAGGGGGTTCTTACTATTTAAGACAGTATGAACCTTAGAGAGCGTTTTTGATTTTTTTTCATAAGCTTTTCATTAATTTGTATAAAAATTGTGTATATATGATTGAAAAAAAAATAGAGCTCTTGACTATATTTTGGAAGAATCTGTAGACTGTCATTTGGCTTTGTCCTAAGATCAGCAATAGAAATTCAGTTATATTCTGGATCTAAAGATTTTTTCTTCCTTTTTTTTTTTTTTTTTTTTTTTTTTTTTTTGAGCAGGGAATTGCTCTTTAGAGGGGAAAATGTTTTCTACTGTGAGAGGGTCTTTTCTGTCATTGCACAGATGTGTCCTTTACGCACATCCATAATCTTTCATTTCAGCCTTTGCTACAAAGGAAACAGTAATTCTGCTGTGTTTCTACCAGTGTGGTGAATTTCATGGTAGAGCGCTGTACTGTCACTGCATAGTGGCAAGGCTCTATAGCAGTGGGATGTTCCATAAAGTTAAGCAGGCTACTCTCTACTAGAAATGAAAGAACTTTTCTCAACCTCCCTTTTTTTCACTTTGTGCTAAGTGATAATACAAATCACATTTTCCATTGATTTCAGGAATGGATGTTTGTTCCCTTGTGATGCAAACTAAATTTCTAAATTTAAACTATCCCTAAAGGATTTGGGTTTTTTTTCCCCCTTCTGCTTAGCATAGTCTTGGATAGCCCCTATGGTCAGCAAATAATTTTTTTTGTTGCCTGATGAATCTGCAGGCTCTTCGCAACAAAAGATCTTCTAAAACAGCAGGACCAAAGCTTTAAGTTGAGAAATGGTATATCAATAAAGGTCAGTGTGACAATGTGATTTATTGAAATACTGTGCTGCTCCTAGCAGTAAGTATTTTATATTATATGATACACAGCAGGTATTTTTATTCGTATTTGGGTTCCCCACTGAAGCCTTGTTCAACCTGTTTTATTATTTATTGTTGCCTTTTAGAGATGAAAGAAACCAATTTATTCAGCTTTCATAACCATTCTAAACAGGTACAAAGAAGTTAAGGACTAACAGGAAAAATCAATTGGTTAATAAAATAGTTAATTGACTAAATGCCTCTTCCAACAGGCCTCGAATGCAGACTGTGCAGAACCAAAGGAAGTTGGTTTAATTAAAATGGGTCCTCACTGTGTGAAAACCTTCACTGCAGATAAGGTTTTCAAACTTCAGTGAGTTTGTTCCTATTTTTTATAATTTACAAATGCAGCAAATCCAGGTAGCATAATTAGATCTTTTCACAATTTTTAGCATCCATTTTTCACAGATTTGCTTTTATGATCATGGCAGATGGCAAAATTACAATGACGGCATATCCAGACAAAGAAATAACAGTTAATACATTCATTATAGACCTAGAAAGATTACTAAGATAAATGTATGAGACACTGACAAACAGGTACCTCCCAACTCTTGTCTCCTCATGCTGGATTCTCTGGAGGCATTTTGTGTTTGGATTTATGGTGCTGTTGATCATGAAATCCAGGATTCTGAAACAGTAAGGGGAGCTGGCGAGCAACTCCCTTAAACCATTTTGGGAAGCCCAGCAGAAGAACATGCACAATTGATTTAAGGCTTCTGAATGCCTTTGAGGAAGATCCTCGGTGCCGTCAGGACTTTTGAGGGAGTGTAGCTAGTGCTTGGTCCTTTCCTTGGCGAAGACTCCCAGGCCTCGCTGCTGGAATCAGGAGCGTGGTGGGGTGGCCTGACACAAAGCACATGATGGAGGCAGTCAGGGAGGGAGGATTTGGGGCCACTGAAATGGTAGTTAAGGTGCTGTTCAAATAATGTATGCACAGGTAATGGAAGAAGAGGATTTCTGGTTGGGTGAGAAGATGCTTTGGTGGACAGAAGGGAGCATTTTGAAATACTCATTTGTTTCAGGATATGCCTAAAATAACTGTGTATTTTTCATTCTTATTTATTGATCCTATTCTGTCCCTTCCCATCCCATCCCATCCCATCCCATCTCCCAGTGTCCCCAGTGTTGTAGCTCATTCTTTCATGGATTGTTTTCTGGATCCTTACCAGTTTGCTGGGGTGAGGACTGCCGTCCTTGTCTGAATGAAAGAAAAACCCACTTGTGGAATATTTTGGGTATTCCAACAGTTTAGCAGCTTGTGTGATCGGCAGCCCTGTTATCACCACGTGCCCATGCAGAACCAGGCAAGGAGCAGCAGAGCCATCTCTTGATCTCTGCCTTGTGTTCTGTGTATCCAGCATCATTGCTGGGATTCAAAATGAAGTTAAACAGCTGCTGAGCATCATCACTTCTCATAATTTCAATGGAAATACAAGTACTTGACCCAACAAATATTTATGCATCTTTATATCTGAAATTTAATTTCAAAATATCTACATTATTGTTCATTCTTTCATCAGTAAAATACCTCCTATTTGTCCTAAGGACAAATATTCTTTATTTCACAACAAAGTCAACTATTCTCTCTCTGTTTTTACCTGTGTCACAGCTTTCCAGCTTAGTTACATATAATGGCATTTCACCACTGCTGCCCTGCAGCACTTAACCAAGGTGTCTCTAGTTCTTGGAATCTATCAACAAGCTCTACCTTTAATTGAGAAAAAAAAAAAATCCTGTGATTTCAAGAATGCGAGTTCTGCTGATGTCGCTCAGTGTTTCATTTGCCCGACTCTCAACAAGTGCAGTGCGCTGGTAAAGGACACGGTGTGAATGGCGAGACACTCTCATTGACCTTCACTGCTGGCTCATATTGACATTCAGGCAGGAAAGAGATTCAAACAGTTAAGGTTAAAAGAAAGGAGACTTTGATTAACAGTGAAGTAATGCACTGAAATTCCAAATTATGTGGGAGTCTGTTCAGGCTACATTTTGTCTTGTTTGTTTTTAATTTTAGTTTCAATGTCAATGCAAGATTTTAGCTCTCTAGTTACAGTTCTTTATCCACATAATTCTCTAATGCATCTATGATATAATCCTCAATTTTATGAAGAGCCAAGTTAAAAAACATCAATGTGTTATTCAGAATATTACCTTCACTGGCAGTTTAAGCTAATAGCCTGGGAGCTACTTTTCTGAGGAGAAAGTATATATTTGCTTCTGCTATAGGGGCACCTCCACTATCGAAAGATGAAGTAAATGCTCATCTTAAACCATCACCAAAGCTCCTGAGTCCGAGCTCTTTGTTTATACAGCCGTAAAGGTGGATTTATGTTAAAATGTCAGACTTTGCATGGTAATGGCTGAGGGCTGCGCACACTTTCCTGCCTGCAGTGGGAGCAGTCTGGCAGGGCAGCAGAGAAGGCAGCGGGCGACGTAACTTCCTAAGCCTCCGCAGGATGCGTGAGAGCCCCAGCGTCCAGCCCTCCGGCTCTGCAACATCCTCTACTGTAGCACCTCATCCTTTTGAGGATCGTGGTTCCTAAACAAGGACAAGCAAAAATGGCCATCAAAGGAATTTGTAAAGAGAACTGTTGAAATCTTTCATTGTGAGCACTAAAATCATGACAGGCTCCGTTGGCCTTGGTGAGGTGTTGGAGTTACACTACCCCAGCCCAGAAGCTGCAGACAGGACTAAGCCTGAGATGTTGAAAACTAAAATCTTTCTCTTTTCCCAGTGGCTTCCTCATCCCCAAAATACCTGCACCCACATTCCAGGACATGTTACTAAGAGGGCCACTTCTCCTACATTCAGTTTTGATCCCAAACAAACAGCTTGAGATTTCGAGTAGGATAATTGGGCTTTACATGCATTTTAAACAAAATCCTAGGCCTTTTATAAACTGCTTGAGATGGGAGACATGCAGAGCTTTTGCTGAAAGAAATGCATTAATCCTTTTAAGTCTGATAAAAGCTTCTTTCATACTATACTGTATAGTTTCCTGCTGTGGGACCATATTTTTGTAGAATCCCCATTTGTGGGGAAAGAAAGGCACAGACTGCTTCTAATGGCTTGAAGGAAAGACTGATAAGTGAAAATAATGCACACCTGGTTTTAAAATTGAACACAATTCAAGGGAGGTTTATTACGTTAATTGGAATTAATGGACATGGTCTAACCATTTTTCTTGGCCCTCCCCCCGTGTGCCCCCAGGAACGGCAGGTGATAACCCTTCCGTGGAGGCTGGCTTTGTAGCCAGTCCAGAACTGATCTTAGTACAGGGATATACGACATTGGAGAAGCCTGTGGTGGTTAATTCACAAGACTCTGCCACCCGCTCTGTTTTCCCTGTTTTCCTGCTGCATCTGCTATGGAGGTTAGTCCAGTGCCTGGCAAGTGTCTGCAAGGCATTTCAGTAATCTCCTGCCAAGCAAGCAAAACAAAGGGCTAGTTCATTTTGTTTCATGCTCCCACTGGCCTACGTTTATTTTGGCAGCAGTGATATTTTGTTATTAGGACCAGACTAGTGCCAGTCAGTGCTGGGCAACATGACATTCAATATTCTTGACTTACTATATCCCACGCATCAATAGTGACTAGTGTTAAGCCAGTTAGGCTACTGCTGTTCATTGATCGGGTATTATTAGTTTTTTATTTCTTCGTCTCTTTTTATTTAGTACATTTCACTTTTACCGACCCAGTGGAATAGAAGATTTTGATCTTCCCTTTGCGTAAGGGATCATGTGTAGCACAGCTGAAGAAAACGTGGTACCTGTCTTCTAGGCATAGCTCTCCCTGGAAAGCTCCGAACTATATATTGAGCCTGTCTGGGCCCATATTCAGTCCAGTTAAGTTTAATTCCTAAAAATAGTATAAACAGAACTTCTATGGATAGGCTCACACTTTATGATATCAACTGAAACAAACAACGTCCTCACTGCTATAGCACACCTGGGAAATGAGATCCCCCCAATATTCCTTTGTCTCTGTGTTGTAGAGCCCTTAGAGCAGTGTTAGAGCACCGGGATCGCTGTTCTGGTGCATTACGAGTCTGTGCGGTTCAACAGCAGCAAACCGATATGGATATAAATGCACCATGAGATTTTTTTCGGATATCTACAAGTGGAAATTGTTAATGACCAAGAAGTCTTACTAAGAAAGCAAACCAGTCAGTTTGTATGTTCTTATATGAAAGAGGACTAATATCTCCTGGCTCAGAAAAGTAGTGTACTGGAGCATACCTTTAAAGAGGCCTGCAAGTAGATATTGCAAAATCTGAATTTCAGGCAGCTACAGATACCCACAGGTGATCTGTAGGTAAATAAAAGGCTAAATTTAATTTTTAAGATAAAATTGTATGGGAACAGGTCTCATTGTACATTAAAAACAAATTCAGCAGGAGTATTCATAGAGGCTATGTTATAAATAGCTCCAGCTTGTCAGAAATCTGTGAGACCCATGTAACGCAGGCATGGCCTTTGGTCTATAAGGGAAATATCCTTTGTCCTCAGTTGTGAGCTGTGCTGAGCTACATTTTGGGGTAGTTAAATTCAGCCTATTTAAGTTCATTTTCTCTAAATGTGATCCATCAGGGAATTTGAATGAATTTCCAAACCAATAAGCTACCTCGGTATTTAAGGTTTTTTTGTTATTATTATTTAAATCTTCAGGGATATGCAGTTTTGCACCATTCATTGAACTGTAGGTGCAATTTATTTGATAGGCACACATTTTACCAGGCAACTTATGCCACCAGAAAAGGATTTCAGTTCGCAGCCAAGTGGAAAATATATCCCAAGGTATCTGTGTTGCCTAGTAAAACTAGGAGATTTAAACAGTCAAGATACAAGCTGACTGTGAAAGCACCTTCCACTAATATAAACCTATGCAGTTCTAAAATGAAGCTGACAACCCCCACAAACCTTTAAATAGCCATTTCCAAGCTGGCAGATCTAAACTGTGGGAAAACAAAGTAATCACTCAAGAAATTCTTTTCAAATTAAAACAGTTCCTTTGTGCTGTGTGTTCTGGAGTGCCACAAACAACAATACAGTGTGAGAAGCCATTTTTTTTCCTATTTGCTTGTATATCAAGTACTCAAGTACTTTTTTTTTCTGTAAATACTCTGTCAATAATAAAAAGAATTATTGGTAGATAATACCGAGCACAAACACAAAGTTTTTAGCCTTATGTTTTAAAGCTGGTTTCGGGATTTCATAATGTGTGTCTTATTCATATGTAGAATAAAAGAGGATGGTTGTCCTTACATAATTTTGGCCCGCTGTAGCTGTCTGAATGGCACCTTTGTGAGACTGTATTGTGCAAAAGGCTTGTTCAAGGTTAGCCCACCATGTGAGTTATTGAGTGTGCTTGCAGAGCACCTGGGATTTGTGATGCCTCGGTACACAAGGATGCCTAACAGAAAACCTTTTCAAAACGGGCAGTCTCTTGAATGAAATGAAAATATCCCTGCAAATACATATTCAACTTGCCATTTGTTACAACTTTACAAGTTAAACTGACCTCTGATGTTCACCTGTGAGCAAATAAATGCTTACAAATACTGATGAAATGAATTAGAAGTTTTAGAACTGCATACACAGCATGAAATTAGGTTGCAGAGTGAGTGCAAAATGCAAGTCTAAAAACCCCAAGAGCTCTTCAGATGTTTATCTGGCAAAGAGGCTGAGTCCTGGCATGAAGTACCTTTTGGAGACTGGATATCGCTGGCTGTGCCTGAAAGTAGAAGCCATTACTGTATGAAGTGTCAGTGCTTCTTGGACCTCAGCAGCGACATTTCCTTGGCAAAATTATTTATTATATTGATAGTCTTAGTGCTGGAGTGGTCTTGTTACACCCAAAGAGCTATAGACCAGCCGGTGCCTTCATACAGGCCACCATTTCATTTCTGATATAAAGGAGTGAAAATATTACTCAAATATTACACAAATATTTGAGTATTTGGAAACATTACACATTTCTTTTGGAATACTTGTGTGAAGAACAGGCTATGTTCAGCTTACTTCCTCTCTTTGCTGTTGAGGTAGAGGAGCTACTTAGATCTGCACTAGTGTTCCATTACAGAATGGACATTCTGCTTAAACCTTCAAATTCCATATTCTTTACAGTACTAATAAATGTTTGAAATTTGTCACAATGTTAATGTTAGAATGTTTTGGATCAATCCCTATATAAAATCAGAGGCAAAGAGCCTCACCAAGATTTTCACTGACCAAAGGAGGGTTCTGGGCATTTTAGCATATGGAAAATCTTGTATCTGCAAACTGGTTGCTGACTGAGCTAGCTGGATGAACTGGTTGTGTGAAACGCTAAACTGGGATCAGCTGTGCAGGAACACTGTCTGCCGAGGTTTAAATTCCTGGAATAATAAGCAGGAAATGAAGAGAAAATGTTGTATCTGCTAATATATCCTGGGAATATTTAAGAGTCACTGAAATCAATACTTTACAGGAGCCAGCTTTGCTACCTCCTAATGGTTAAAAGCAAATTATCTGAGCTGGAACATCTATGTGCAAATAATTAGTGAATAAAGTAAAATATATGTTAGCTGTCTAGAGGCAGTACTTTGTGGAGCTTCACAAATAATGAGCATCCAGTTGTTTCTAACAAAGAAAGAGTCATGTATATACTGCTTAACATTGTAATTCACTGACACCTGACTTAACCTGATCTTTAAAGTACCAGATAAAAAGTCAGGCGTATGGCATAATCTGGTAACTTTCTCTGAGCTCATTTTTCAGAAAGTCATGTATTCGATTCTTCTTGTACTAGAAAAAGGACAAAATATTGTGGAAGCTCCATTATCCTTAAGCATATTGTGAGGCTGGGCATCTACCCAGTTTAACTCTGTCAGCTCATAATAGCAGTGTCATGACGACTCTCTCCATTTTACTAATCTCTTCTGCATTCCTGGCTGCTCTCAAAAGATTATTTTTCAGAAAGCTCACCTTGCCAGGAAGATGAAAATGAAAGAAAAGGAAGCGGTGGAGGCATTTTATGACATGGCCTTCAGCCCTTTATTTTTGAAAGGATTCTTTCTGCAATTTATGTCTGTTTGAGTTAGAAGAATTTTTAGTTCTGCCCTTGAGATGTGGTGCAAGTACTAATGATAGCAAATATTCATCTCTGGCAAACATTTCGCTGAATTGAGGGGCTGACAATTTATTAAAACTAATTTCCAATGTCACTTCCAAATCTCTTCCCGTTCATTCAGCAAAATATGTAATAGTTTAAGATAAGTACCAGTACAAAACCCCTTTTAGCATTATTGCTGTTTTCGCTAGGGGGACACTACAATAACACAAATGGATTTTTAAAGACATGCATTATGAAGAGTACAGTGGAATTGGTGGAATAGCTTAAAAAATAAATGTTTGATTGGTTGGCAGATTACACTTATGCCAAAGATTCACCGTCAAGGGACAGTTTATTAAGCGAATAATACCAACTAATTGCATCAGCTGCTCTCTCTTGAATAACTTCCTAATGTGCTGGAACTAGATTTAGCAATGGGGTTCAGGGCAGCCCTTTCCCTCTATCGGGAGCTCAGTGCATCCGGATTGCAGGTGTTGCCGTCTGTCCATCCGTCCGTCACTCGGATCTCCATAGCTGCCCTGGGCAGCAGCACAGAGCTCAAGGCAGGAAACCCGCTCACGCAGGAGTGTAGCTTCTCACACAGGTTTCACAGTGAACACCAAGCTCCGCTGCCACTGCTGAACTGTGATGGCCCCCAACCTCGTAAGAGTTTAAAACCATCTCAGGTGTTGTAGTACATGACACTACATTTGGCTGTATTATGGTGCAAGAATGACAGTCAAGCATTAGAGAAGCTATGTGCTTGGGAGGTTTGTTTCAGGGCAGATCGCAGAAACTTGGTTTATTGCTGCATTGCTTTACTAGAGGGGTCAGTAGTTAAAAATCTGTCAGCAGTTTGGAAGGGGCAGATAATATGCCTCTGAGAGAATTTAGTTCTCCAATTGATGCCAGAAGAGCCATTTCAAACCTTTTGATAAAGACGCTTCAGAAATCTAGCACATAATAGTAACAATGATGACAAGTAATAACAGTACTGAACTGGAACTGGCATGAGAATTGTTTTTTCCTATATGGTGACACATTACATTTTTATATAAATGGGGACACAATTCGACATGATCCATTTGGCCATCTTCATTAACAGCCTAGTATGACATTGAAAAATGGAAACACTGAAAATGTGTAATGAAAGATAAAACAGTAGGTAACTTCTGATAAGCATATTATGGCTCATCCATCTTGGGAAAACCTAGAGTTTATGAACTTTTCTCAGCAGTAAGGACATAAGTACTCTGGCTGATAATAAGAGAAGTGAAGTCCAATTGCTTCTTCTGTAGAAGACATATAACTCAAAATTATCTGAACCAGTGGACCTGCTTCATATTGCATTTATTTTCAAAACTACTTTTTGAAAAGCCACATCCTGAACCTGAACATTATGATCTCCAGCCACTAATCTTCATTTCAAAAGCTCCAAGCTGAACAGCATGCAGCCATCAATATATCAGCACATGTATATTTTTATTGACACTCCACAAGCTTTCTCAGCGAGTGGATTAGCTAAGTGTATTTTGTCGGGGACACTGCCACCTCTTTTGGCTATTGAGATGGTTCTCCTCAAATGACAACAAATCTCTTTTGTGTCTCACCTATCTATGGGGATACATGTACCTACACTATTTTTTGAAAAAAAAGAGGAATGTTCTTGCTGGAGATATAATTACCATGTCTCTGAACTCTCTTTGATTTGTCCCTTGAACTTACAGTGCATCACCTGAGATAACTTACGGAGTGTCACCTGCATGATTGTGATGCTGTACTGTGTGACATTTTAAATTGAGAAGGCTGGATATGCATGGTTGATCTTTTTTCCTTTGGAAGAAGAAACAAAAATCAATTTACAAGCAGCAAATATTTTCTTTCACAGTGAGGACACCTCTGGCCTTAATTTGGGCAGCTGGCCAGACAGCAGCTACTAGCTGTAATTTATAGCTGCACTTTAATTTCCTTGAGTAGCATGCACACAGATTTTCCTGTATGAGCACAGATTCTCCTCCTGTGGGGAGCTGTGGTTTAGTTAATTGGGCATGGCATTTGGAGGCAGGAGAGCTGGGCTTAGTTCTAATTCTGAGACTAACTATCACTTTGGGAAAGGCACTTTATGTTTGGGTGTCTAAAATAGAGACAGTTATATCAATGCACTTTACCTGTAAATGAACAATTAAAAAATATTACCATTAAATAACTATGGCCAGTAATTTCAATGTAGACATATTGCTCTCTAAGTATGGATAATTATTATCTGTGTGACAGTCTCTGTCTTTTCTTTCATTTACTTTCATTGGTTCCTCATTTTCTAGCTGTATTCAGAGACTGATTCATCTTCTATTAAACTCAGTTTTCAGATAGCTCTGCAAGGCTTGTAGTACGTTGAAGACATTCTGGTTTGGGCTGCGATCTGGACATCCAGGCAGACGCATTTTCTGCTCGGGCAGGATTCGGTCCTTGGTGCTGCACATACAGTGGATCGGAAAGCAGTGCTACGGCAAACGAAGAAGTGGTCGTGGTGCCCAGAAGCACTGCAGGGGTTTTTTGGTCTGCTTAACTGCGGAGATTAGTATGATCAAATACAGCTAGTCTTTTTATAGCTAAATGCAAAAAAAGCATCATTAGAATACAAATAAATGTTCAGTGGGAATTTTACTTAGAAGAAATAATTTAATTAGTTAACACTTCTGATGCCAGAACAAATGACAAAGTATATATCAAAGATAGGAGAAGAATACCATTCCCGCTGTGGCTTATGCTTTTGAGAAGATTTTGTTTGTTTAAATCTAATTTATTTTTCCTCTGTGTCTTATGAACAAGATTTTGCTATAGGTCAAAACCAATGAATGATGCTTACAGCCAGAGAAACAAGAAAATCAAAGGCATGGGCATTTGTTTAGACCTTTTAGACCATTTGCCTGTTTGGTCGGCTTGCATTCAGCATTCTCTTGAGCTCAGTCTGTGTTTTGGGAAGGACTCATTTGTTTCCTCAGAGCGTATTTGTGTCCATTTAATGTATTAGATTTCTTTACACTGGAAAAAAAATCTGTTGACCACACTATGAACACTGTCTTCTAAAGAAACTGCAGTTTTAACAGGAATTGGGTATGTTCACTTTATCCCTTCCTTTGCAATCTCAAAATACTATCTTTGCAAAGCCATTCCAAACCTGAAATGACAAATATTTGGCTTCATTGACAGTATTTTGCCACTTGTGTATCAATCACCTTCTGGATACTGCTAGAAGAATCCAGTAAAAGAAAATTCTGTAAGGTGGATCTTACCATCTCTGCTATTGTTTGCCTATAGCCAAGCAAAAATTTGGTGTTATTCCAAAACATGGTCTTTTCTAATTAGGGTTCGTTAAATATTTTCCTGAAAACTATTTTTTTAACAAGAGGCTTGCTTTTCTGTTAACAATTTATGTCTGAAAGCTATCCTTATTCCATATTTTTTTCCCAGTGGGAAATAAGACAAGTGATCCAGATTTGCTTTACAAAATGTTTTTTTTTTCTATTGAGTTGTGATTAATACTTTTTTTTTTTTTTTAAATCTATTGGGGTGAAAGAGAAAGAATTAGTTTCCATTGAAAACCAATATTAATGAAACCTTGTAAGTATAGTGGCTCTGATTTTATGTCAGTGGTTTACCTAAGAGGAGAGCTGGGCGATCAGTCAACTTTTTGCCGAGAAAAATATTATACTGTTAAGAACTCTGATGAATGTGCAACATAATCAGTAGCATTTGAATAATAATGGAGAAATTCAAGGGGAAACTGGTTTTATGAGAATCCCAGAGGAGAACTTGAGAAATGTTCATACCAATTTTCAGTAGAAATCCTCATGTTCATTCAGTTTGTTGTTGCTGTGTTTACAAAGTTTTAAGTTATTTGATGAAATTTGACAAACTCCCATTAACTGAGTGAGGCCACGATTTCAGGATGTTCTTTGATGAGATTTAGCGTGTCCCTGCCTGATTCAAACCTTTCCTGAGCTATGCATGACAAAAAGTTTATATACGTAATACTTTTCACTAATTTAAAATCCAGATTGCCAGGAACTGTAATCCAGTATTTTCATCATAATTATTATATTTTTCTAAACTTGCATGCCTCTCTGAAAATGAACTGGAACTGGAATAAATGGCTTTGTCAACTCCACAATCCTTAAGTAAGTTTAATGCTCACCACTACCATTGGTATTCAATATCACTAGATATTTTACCTTGAATAATCACTGATGGACATTGATTTTGTCTTTGCTCTTCACAGCACAGCAAAATTAATGTGAAAGTCAGAGTCAAATGAGTCCCAGTGGTGTCCTCTGCTCTGCTGAGAGTACTTTTCAGATACCGTGGAACTGGCAACCAGCTCAAACCTCGGGTTTCTTGTATTGCAGCTGCTAATGGATATGAACAGTTCTCACCGGAGGGGCGGCGGTCGGGTTACCTTTGTATCAGCTTTAGAGGTTAGAGCCCTGAAAGAGACAGCGAGGCTCGTGTGTGGTTCTGTATGACCTGAGCTTCTTTAAATCCAGTTTGAATACTTCCTTTGGTCTTTTTAGCATTCTTTTGTCTTCCTTTGAAGATGATTTTGTCACTTGTATAAAAAAGTGCTAGCAATGAGGATTTAAATTATGAAGTTCAGAATGATCAGAAAAATCTTGCATAGTAAATAATCTGTTTTTCTATTAATAACACGGCACCCTTTGCTATTCCCTTTTTTTCTATAAAGCCAGAATTTTAGGTGTCTGTAGGCTTCATTTAGGTCACAATCATATCGTGCAGCACAAAATCCAAGGTGGCTCTGAGGCCAAGGTTAGCCAAATGGATATTGCAGCTAAAGTGCATTATGAAAAATGAAAAAAAGAAAAAAAAACGCACATGTAACTGAGGAAAGCATCTGGTTAACAGCTTTAAAGTCAAAGTCATGGTATATGTATTTATACTATGGGAGAAATTTCTGCTTTGTCTGCCTGCTGTAGTGGTAGGTGGGTTGAGTATCAAGTGGCAGAGGTTCCTTGAGATCGGAGCACAGTCCCTTGGGGGACCTGGAGGGCCCTTGCAGCTCCCTCCAGGCCGCTTCGTGGAGAGCCCCTCTCGCCAGCTGCTCCTGGGCCCTGAGGAAGGAGCGCGGGCCCTCCCGGCAGCGCGGAGGTCGCAGCAGGGGCTCCGTCTTGCTAACGCCAACAGGCCAGAAATCATAAATCAGCTCCCCAAAGACTCTGAGATTCAGGAAGAAGAAATAAATACTGTTGTCAGCCTCTTTTGACTTTCAGACTCCCTTCTATTTTGTCAGCATAGCAGAGTATGTGATAATTTCAACCTGAACAATTTTTAGTGCATTAAATAATGCATGCACAAACGTATTTCAGGGAGAGCCAAGCTTTCTGGCTCTACAGTACACACACCAAAACCACGATCTGGCCGATCTCATGTCCTAGACAACTTAGAGGGAAGGAGTAAGTGATGAACATGGTGGGCACCCTCCACTGTAGTGACTATAATAATCCCCCTTCCATGTCCCTTCTACACTGGAAAGAGAAGTAGCTTGGACCTGGGAAGAACACAGTGAAAAGGAAGCAGTGGAAGGTAGCGAAGAGAGGTTACAGGGCTTGGTACTGCAGCTCTTGCAGTAGAGACTGCAGACTGCTGCTTTGCCCAGTGGGCTTAGGCTCTTCCAGGCTTTCTAGTGTTGAGACATTTCTTGCTGTTACTGTCAAGGGACTGGTCCTTATACAAAACCTGTGGTCCAGGGTTAGTTAAGTCTTGAAGATTCTCATGGAGACTTCTGTCCGATTCAGTAGGCAACCTTCGTGGAGACAGGGGAGCCTCTTTCAAAGGGCAAATTCAGCTCCCCACTGGAAGAGTACAGGGATGTTTTCAAGTTGGACACCTTTACTGTAGCCTTGATTAGAAAGTTGGTTGAAATTCTGGTCCTAAAAGATTAGTGCAGTTCAGTGTGAGATACAGGCATGCCACTACAGAAAATATACAACCTGCAGGGATCACAGTGACCATTAGAAAGAGTGTATGGAATATAAACAGTGTTTTTCAAACTTGAGCTGTTGTTCTTCACAGTGTTCTCCTGTGGCAGAAACTTTTATGGGGTGAAAGATTCTTCTGTCACTGAACTCTGCCTGCACCCAGGAATGAGAACCGTGCTCAGCTGAGCACCATGCCCAATCTTCAGTTCCACCGGGAAAATAAATAAATAAACAAATAAGAGAGTTTTCAAACTTCTCTACAAGTAAATGATTGGAAAGTTAGTGATATTTGCAAAGAACATTTTTTCAATTAGTGATGCCCATTAGCTGAATGAGTTTTCCCCCTGATTTAGCAAGTACACATATGGAATTTGGGTTATAAATCATTACTTAATAATTCACTAGAAAATAAATATGACATAAAAGATAATTAGAGATTTGTACTACTTGCCTTCACCTTTATTATGAATGAAGGATATTTGGCATTGTCTGCAGGACTGTTAAATTTTATTATATTGAGATGGGTCTGGAAAAGAAAGATACAGCAAAGTCGTTTTCTGAAAGAATATAACTATATAACTGCTGGCAGAGTGGGTCTTGTACATCATTTGAGGAAAGGTATCCAACAGTTACGATCTTAAAATCTAAATGCAATGTGCTGGAACAAGAATGGTGAACAGGTTTGTTTTGCTATTTCAGTAATGACCTATTGCCTGGCTCACAGAAACACATATGCCAGCCAATTTCACTGGAACAAAATTAATATTATATCTCTATGCTGTAATAATAGTTAACTTTGGCAAAGCAGAAACAGTTGGATATACTTTCCTGTTCTAGGATTTTATGGAGGTACCTGGAGATGTAATGTATACTAATCATTTAAATTCACAATGGATTTGAATACTGTTCCGTGGCATAAACAATCACAGTATGAAAGGCAGCCTAGGCTTTGATAACTTTAAACCTCTAGTCCTCCTCTGTCCCTTTGCTGATATTAAGCAGCCAGATAAGAATATTCCTTGTGTAATATATTGCCTGCTTTCCTTTTGCTTGCGAGACTCAAAGGGCTGTTCCTTTAGCTCTTTATATTTACAGCCATCGTCCTGTTCCTGAGAAACTTAACCAGCTTCTAAAAAGTGCCAGTCATTTCAGATATTGTCTGCTTCATTAACGGGTCAGAACTTTGAAGTCCACCTGGTGATCAGGGGGATACTGACAGATGGGAAAACCCAGTATATTACACTATCTATCTTTTGCTCTTGCTGCAAGAGAAGTAGGCCACTAAACTCTGATTTATCTGCAGTTTTCCTAGAAACTTTGGATTTAGACCCAAACAGACTGAATTGCTGAAACAGAGACAAGACAAGCCATCATGAGAAGATAAGGAAAAGTCTTTCTGTTGGCCAAAGATGAAGGATCATCCTTTGGTGTGGTGGTGGTGTGGGCACTACACAGGCAGTTTGACATGCAGTATGAACATTTACCAGTCACAGGTTTAACTGCAACATCCTGGACTGAGGATGATGAAACCCTTCATAGGTTCTTTAAACCACATGATTTCAGTCATGTTTTGATTCTGATAGTTTTTTGTTTTTTTTTTTCTGGTATTCTTCATTTTATTGAGTTATTACCAACTTCTAATCTTCACTGAGACAGCACAGTCAGAGCTGGATAAGGAAAAAAACTCAAACCATGAGCAGCCTGTCAAAGCTATTTTGTTGGCATTTGTTTTCAGAATATCCCTTGATGGCTCTACTGAGATGTCAAGTAAGAGTCGTGGCAGGATTGAGCCTTGGCAGTTGTGCTTGTCAGGGCAGATAGTGGGCTTGGAAGTGATAGAAGTGATGGAAGAACTGCTTATCCCACTATTTGATATCACAACAGAGACAGTGAACAATCCCTACATTTTGCCATTAATTGAAGAAATTGTTTCATATATTCACAAATCCAGCTACATCTCAAACATAGGTATTTTATTGTTGTGGGACACTAAGTTATAAGGCCTTCTTTCATTATAAGAGTTAGAAATACTTTAAAAAAGGATATAATTGTCCGCTAAGGCATAAATAATAATCATATTTACAGTCTCTAGAACTGCAGCTCTGTTTTCACTGCAGCTACAAATACTGGTTAAGTTTTATAATAGTAATATATTTCTGAATCTGTGAACTTGCAAGTATGTATTATAACAGCTGGGAAGCAGGAATGCTAAACTGCCACAAGAAACTCATCTCCTGACAGACTCCCAACACATATTGATAGTAATATGCCTTAATTTAGGCAAGGTGCTTAAGCATGCATACTAATTGTAAGCATACTAGTATCCCACTGATTTCAATTGGCGATTACCATTAAGCACATGCTTAAGAATCTTGCAGAATTAAGGCTTCAAGAGAGTTCTTTTGAGTTAAAAAAGCTCAGTTATGATCTCAGACTTTAATGTTCTTCTCTAAATCCAGCTAGATTTATAATCATTTTGAAGTTTTTTCCTCATTGCAAGTGAAATATCAAAGTGATAAAAATATATCTTTTTGAAAGAGGCCTAGGCATACACGGGCTTTTTGAGATGTAGATTGAATGTATGATCTCGCTGCTTGCACTTGCTACCCCCTGGCTCCCATTAGATATTGCTGCTTCATACAGATTGTTAAGAATCTGCTCTTGGGTTTTCCCAGTGTCACTTGGCTTTCACTGAGGTGCAGAAAGATTTCAGGTCTGTCCTTTCCCTTTAGCAGATGAAACGAATGCCATGCTTAGACTGTCTGCTTTAACAGCTTTGTTTTTCTGACTTTTTGGCACTGATTTTCACTAAGGGCCAAAAGGCCCTATGCATGTGCACCTCTGCAGTGAGCATGTTATTTACTGTATGTGTACATATGAGTGTTTGAGTGTGTATGCACTTTTCAGCAAATAATAAGCGCAAAAGTTAGTGTAAAAATATACATGAGTTTCAGGGGTTACACTGAAAACCTCACCCACTGAATCAAACACTTGCTGTAGTCTTAGCACTTGTCCTTTGTAGCTCCTTGTGATAACCACTTAAGGAAACAGCAGAGCTCCTGAAAGTCACCCATATATGATTTCTCCTGCTCTAATTTGTCTCATGGGAAAGTCTTACCAGGAGGGTCTAATAGAGTCAGCAGCTTTCAGGAAGTAACGTCGTCTTGGTTTCTGTGAAGCACAGCATTGCTTTGTAGAGAAGCGATCAATTCACGTGCGTCTGGGCTGTGTCTACATATTCTGGTCATGTATTCACTCCAAAACAGCCCTTTCAATGGCTTTAGCTACAGGAGATAACTCCAGACAGCTTCAGCTCATCCAGCTAAGTCCCCACATCTGTGATGCACAGGGCTCCTGCCAGACATTAGAGCAGATCATTTACCATGTGGATTTGTTACTCTGCCCTTGATCCAGTCCTTTCTTTTCCCTTCTTTTACAGGTGGCCCTGCAGTTTGCAGACAAGACTTTCAAGCATAACAAAGGGTGAAAAGTAAGAGAAAAGAAAGCAGCCATGCACAGTCAAGGACATGAAAGAAAACTGTATTGAAGAAAATAAGGCTCCCCAGGAGTTCATGCATCTCAAACCCCATTTCACAAAATAAAGAGGATAGCTTTAAAACTTTACTTTTGACCACTGGTGTCTGTTTTGCCTGCAAGGTGACACAGGGACTTAAGTACCTCCTGCTGGCAAGGCACTGTGCAGCATTGGTTCAATTGTGTCTGTGTGAAATAATCAAAGTAAAAAATATCAGATGACTACATCCCACATCCAACTGTGCTATAATTATAATTATTAATATGCTTCTTCTAAAGTAGGTGATTTACCTTTCAACTAAACATAGGTGGCTTTTTATGTACTCTTTATTTATTTAATTTTCTATTTTTTTCCCCTAAAGTAATAAATACTCCCTGTGCTTTTAGTTAGGTGCATAGAGATCTCTGACAGCTTAGGGCCTAATTACACATCTCCTTTTTACCTTGGTGGTCAAGCACCTATTTTCCCTTGTAATGGCTGTACTCACACTTGTGTTATGTATGCTATATATCAGGTACATATATGTACATATACAGCTAACTTTGGATTCACAATCTGCTTTAAGTACAGCAGTAAATGTTTCAGGAGTATTTCAGATTAAAGGTTTTTCCTTCGAGCACGGGCTCACTAATAGGATAAGAGGCACTCCAAAGTGCCACCTGTGCCTCACAGAAATGGGCCAGATTGCAATTCCCTAACTGGTACTGATGAACAATTATTTGTGTGAGTAATTCGATCCTCTGAGGGTTTGACTATCTAAGTGTGGCAGCCATCACCTGGGGGCTCAGGCTCTTCCCCTGAGCTTTACAGATTCATGTCCTTTCTGTATTCTCACTTTACCCCACATTTCCTCAGAACGCCTGGTTATATTCATTAACATCCCTTTCACAAGGATGATCCTGTGCTGACTTATCATTAAGGATCTCTTTTTCTTGTGCCCGCTTCTCTTGGGCTAGTACAATAGCAGTCTCTGCCTTATGACCTCCACTTTACTTCATTTTCCCTAATCTTAAATTTATCCTGACTATTTATTGCTTTCCTTGCAGGACACTTATCTTTCCTCTTTACCTGTCCTGCCAACTTGATTTCCAATATTTAAGGCGCATCAAGAAACACAGCAGAATTAAATCCCTAAATCTACGTGATATTCTGGAAAGAGCTATTTGTGCTGTTTTTCAGCATTCTCTGTAAATAATTTCTTCATGATTTTCCTTTATTTTATTTTGCTTTCCTGCTGTTTTTTCTTCTCTGTTCTGCTTCTCCTGTGTTCTGTTTCTCCTTGTCCTCAGCCTTCAATATTATATCTCACATCACATGATCCCATAGTTTTTGACATAAAATAATGAGGTGGGACATGAGTCAGCATGACGGACAACCTTCGAGCAGTCTTTCGGTGAGCTAACCCCCCGTGCTTTCGCGAGCGGCCTGCAGCCGCAGCTGGAATGTATGGAGCATATGCTCATATATGCACTGAGCAGCCTTCCTTTTGCATTCCTTCTAGCACTGTGCTGTGCATTTGCAACAAGTGATAGAATGAGGAAGGGAAAACCCATTCTATGTGATTCAAAAGGAATAACTATCTGATTATCCATCAATAAGAAAGGGCTGCCAAAAAAGCCTAGGACAGAAGAACAATCTATGGAATGATTTTTCCATTTTGGCTTTACTGAAAAGGATGCACAGTTACTGCTTAGCCTTAGCTTATGATCTCTTGCCAGTACCAGCTGATTTTCTTAAAAGGGAGGATAAGAGATGCTGACAGCTGTGCCCTGTATGGAAACTGCCAAACTGCAGCACAATCTTGTCAGGCTGCCATGTGGCTTTAGGCCAAGCAAGATATCGATGACACTTATAATGAGATACTAAAAGAACTAGCATGTATCATAGATTCTAAGGAGAACTGGCAGAGCATAGGGATGGCCTTATGTTCCTAAATACAGTATAGTGTAGTACTGGAAGGCTGGATCTTTATTACAGCTACGTTTCTGGATATGAAAGAGAAAAAAGCATGAAATGTACTGCCTCAAATAAAACAAAAGGAACAGTGAATTACACCGAGTGAACTTGCTGCAGTGACACCTGACAATGATTTGTGGCTAGGGAAAAGTGACAGTGGCAAAGAAAAGGTGTGGAGGGAATGAAGCAAAGGTACAGAGAAATAACAGTGGCAGGCACATAGACTCAGGGGTTAAGGGAAAAAAAGAGGGAAACAGAAATTGCTGAACTGAGATAGATCCAACCACCTACTTTAAACAATCGGTGTCACAAGAGAAAAAGGAACAGAATGAGTTTGGCCAATTAGGAATAATGAAAAGCTTGCAAAGGGTAATGTATATTAAAGCCTGTCTTGGATGATGAATGTATTGGACTCCAGACAGATGGTCAGGAGGGGAATTTGAGGAAGTACTTGGGTGAAAATACACTGAAGTGTAGTGTCATAGATAGAGAAAGAAAGAGAGGGGGAAAGAGAAAGAGGAAAAAAGGATGGATGGAAGGAAAGGAAGGAAGGATGGATGGAAGGAAAGGAAGGAAGGAAGGAAGGAAGGAAGGAAG
>VZSV01000008.1:4720369-4739750 GCA_013398735.1 Nothocercus julius | reverse complement strand
GGAAGGAAGGAAGGAAGGAAGGAAGGAAGGAAGGAAGGAAGGAAGGAAGGAAGGAAGGAAGGAAACTCAATATTCTCTGTATATTTTCAACGTACATTGGGTCAACAGTTTTTGCAGTTAGCCTGACTTGGAATCCTGACCTATTGCCAAAAATAAAAGAGGTCTTTTTAGCTGCTAGTCTCCTAACCTTCGTAACAGTCGGAACCTCCCTGTCTCATCCTAAAATGTCTTTGTTTGTACGTCATTATGTCAGGAATCTGAGACAATGTGCTTAACTCAGTATCTTTGCTCTCTGGGCCATTACTTTTTGGACTCTCAGCAATATATTTCCCTGCACTGTTTTAATTCTTTACGGTCTGAATTTCTGACTAGTTCCAGAAATTCCTGAAACTTTATCATCTCCAGAGAGATCTATGAGAATTTTATATGTATTACCAGTGTTATAACCCCCACGGAATAACAGACTGAACAGCTCCTTCCAGCAGAAGAAAAAAAAAATAGAAACCCTGGCTATATCCTCATTGGCAATGGACCAGGAGCCTTGGCAATGCTACTCAATCCAATGGGAAATTCTCCTGAAGGGAGTGCTCATCCATTACATCTGAGTTTGCCTGGATTACAGCATTTGTAAATGCTGTGGATTTCTTTTTGCTTTCAGAAGTCATGCGGAATGTACTTCTTAAGAGCCACCATACATACATACATATGCCAAAATTCCAAAAAGAATCTGATCTAATGTCTTCTGCTCCTGTAATGCTTGTTTTTATGATCTCCGTGCTTCAAAAAGTCTGTATTGCAACTGACTGAACTCCTGGGAGGATGCCGTATCTGTGATGCACATAAACCAGTACTTCTCTCTCTCCTGCACAATTTAACTTTCATCCCAAATAGGATCCACCTGATTTTGCAGTCTTGCTTCTTGAAAAACTACAGAACAGATGTCAGAAACATGATGTCACCATTAACTGGGGAAATCTACATCACTGGGCTTATTACCTCTACACCTGCACTGTGCTCATGCAAATAAAGATGAGGATCCTGAGATGGCCCTTACTGCACACCAGCAGTAAATTCTTCTGGGCAGAACTTCCTCCCCGACTGGGGCTTTGCTTCAGCAGGCTCCTTCCTGGGACAGTGATTCAGAGCTGATGACAGGCATCAGATTTAAGGCTCAACAGAGAACTGCTATAAGGCTCATGGCTCCTGTTCTTCATAGAACAATAATGTCTGAATGAGACTCCAATTTGTTGGAACAGTGATCCCCACTGCTTCTTTGTAACCCCTTGTTTTAGATTCCCTGTTTGCCTTTCTTCAGGATGATTGTGAATTTCCCCCCCTTGCTCACACAAACACCCCCACACTTTTTAATCTGGAAATGAGCAGAAATAATTTACATGCCTTATGAATTATACATATTATCTTTTATATTCCTTTTGTACTGTATGCACTTGAAATTCTTTAGGAATGAGAAAGGTTATGGAAGGTGCAGCAAGCTGTTTGTGCTGCTTCACGTGGTACAGTGGCTTCACAATCCACTTATGTTTTTACAATAAGCATTATACCCTGCCAACTGTTTCCTTGATATGAATCTATGACTGCTGTTATAGGTGCTGCTCCCACTACAGCTTGGCCAGTTTAAATGGTTACTGCATCCAGCTGCTCATTACTGCTTCACCTTTTCGTCCAGGGTTTATCCTCCCTTTGGCATTGATTTTGCATGTATAACTGCATGTGTGGTTGCTCACTTACCCAGTTTTGTCAAAACATTCTAGGTTTATTAACTGCTTCTACCAGCAGGGTTTTTAACCTGGCTAAGTTTGGCACAAATGGATATGGGCAACTGTTCAGGCATTTAAATCATCTGATATGAACGGTGCCATTTTCCAAGAGAGAAAGTCAAGAATATAAGTAGTAGGGGATGAACATGATAAGCAGCAGGGGATGATCACCTCTTATTCTGGTCTAACTCTAGCTGTAGGAGAAACATCTGGCCACAGCCTGAAATGCCACAGTAATTCCATTTTCTGAAGCAGAATTTTTTTTTTTTTTGGTTGTGATTTTAATATGTCTTCCATATAAAACTGTGAAGGGAAACATTATTAGAACTATCTGGTAAGCCTAGCTTAGATTTCGAGTGAAATATGGATTTACAGAATGAAAAAAATATTCATTGGGAGAGATCTCTAGAGGTCATCTGTTCCAGCCTTGTGTGCCAAGCACGACTATCCTTAACACTGGGTCAGGACAGCTGCAGGGTTTTCTGGAAAGAAAGCTGGCACGGATGGTGATTCTGCTTTCTGTCTGGATGACTTATTCCAGTACTGCAATAGCTTCAAAGTGAAGAAATCTCCAGTTGGAGCCTCCCAGATTGCTATTTGTGGCCATTGTCCTTTGTTTCGCCATCTGGCACTACTGACAGGTTTGGCTCCATTGGCTTTGTAATTTCCTTTCTAGTAGTAGTAGGCTGCTAGTAGATTGCCCTTTAGCCTCCTCTTAGCCAGACTAAATAAGCCCCGCTGCCTGGGGCTCTCCTTATAGGTCATATGAAGTGTAATTTTGGTAAACATCTGTGTGATCCTCTCTAGTTTTCAACATCCTTCTTGAACTGGGCGTCCTTCCAAAATGCATCCCTCCAAAACTGGACATAGTGTTCCAGGTGTGGCCTTACCAGTGCCAAGTAGCAGGCAATAATAACGTCCCTTGGTCTGCTGGCCGCGCTCCCGTGATTACCGCATCGTAGGCTCTTTCTCTTATCCGTGATAAGGGTGGCTCTCAGTTTGCAGTCAGGCTGGCACCCCCTGTCCTTTCATCATGGCTCTTTCCCAACCAGTTGGTTTCCCGACACTAATGATGCAGGTGCAAAATATGGTGCAAAATTTTGCACTTCTTGCACTTATGTTGGCCTGTGACTCCTGCCACTGCTAACATGGCTTATGCTCATGTGATAAAGATGGATGAGTTTCACGTCTGCTTGCTCCCAATACAAATTCTAGCTTTGTTGTTCTGTTCGGTGTTTCACCTTTGCGTGAAAAGCTGCCCTTACTCAGGAAAGCATTTTTTCACTTTCTCACAGTGATCTGGGTGAGAGTGAAGAACTTTCCAGACAAAGCGATCTCTGTTGGGGGAATACTTTTTGACTGGATTGGCATATCCTGTAGTAAAGACAGCCTTCTTCCACCTAGCATTTTTCTCTTATGAAGAGGAAACTCAAACTGGACAAGATTATAGGAGTATTTCATAGACTTTTGTGGTACTGAGATCCAGTTCTGAGAGAAGAGACGTCAAGTCCTGTCTTGCAGGTTGCAATGCACATCCAGTTGAATCTAAACAGCCTGTGGTGACAGCGCCTTTATCCACATCACTAGTGAGTCCTGCCTCTAGAATAATGGCTTTAATTCCTATTGCTGACTGCTAGGACATTGCTAACAAACTAGAGATTTTGAGGATGAGTAACAGAAACTATAAGGAGATTTACAAAGAAAGATTATATGTACTAAATATGCAGTGCTTGGTCAAATAATGACTAAGGGGAATATATTAATTATCTTCTAGTAATAAAAGCTGATGAAAAGGTGAAAAAGAGAAAGCAATTGTTTAGCACTGACAGGAGATATACAACTAGGACGAAGGAGGTAGCATTTAACACAGGAAAATGTAGGCTGAATATCATGCAAATCTTCCCAATAAGAGATTATGTAAAGGAGTAGTTTGCCAAGGAGTTAAAATGGTGGGATCTTATTTCTAGAATCAGAAGAGGGCAAAGTCGGAGGGAACAAATTGAATGAATTCTACCAAAAGTGATTTTCTCAAAACTGAAGAACCATGTATATAAACTGTGCCTTAGTATTTAGCAGAGATTTACTAAAAAAAATCAATTTCCCTTGTTATTAATAGGCTGTGATACTGAAATGCTTCATCACAAAGGACTGTAGCTACTACTAAAGCATATGAAGTATATATGAAGTGCATGTATGATAAATAAATGAATTTCATCTCTAGCCTAAGTAAAATGTCATTGAAACAACTAATTTAAAATAATGTTGTATTTGGCCTGTTTTGTCTGTGAGATACAGTTAAAAAATGAAAGAGAAGGAAAAAAAAAAAAAGAATAAAATAAATTTGTATCTCCAACAATGTATATATTCAATTATTTCACAATTTTCCAATCACATGTGACTGATACTTCTGGAATGTATGGTCTGTCAAATAGGATATACCCCTAAAACTCTGTGAAAAACAAGTTTGGAAAGATGTGACATATCAAGCTTTGTTCGTTATTAAAGAGAAGAGCGAACTGCGCTACTCAGGAGTGGACATAATGACAGCATGGACAAGAATCCTGGCATCTGCATGTGCGAGCACACATTTTAATCTGGTCACATACCTACAGTGGTAATAAGATAGCTTGATAATGTGTCAAATGTCAGCCTCCAAGCTCAGTTCCTCAGTGAACTGAACACATCTCAGTGTCTGACCGAGCAGCCAAGTGCCACCGCTTGCCATGGCAATGTGAGAAGCATTTCTGAGCAGGTGCTGAGAGCTTCGTGGAAGAACAGCACCCTTCCCCAAATTAAATTATGAAATTTAAAGGACATCGCTAATTGAAGTTCCCACCATCATTTCTTAGAAAATGCTACCGTTAATGGAGCAGGCATGGGCAACTACATTGCTTATCTTTTTCCTAGTAATGGCTGTCCAGAGCAAAATACTTCAAAGTATGTGAAAAATCAGCAGATATTCATGTAAAAGGTGGGTTCTGAAGCAGAGTATTGAGGCCACTGCAGTATATAAGGTGAGAAATGATGTAATATTGGTGTTCTCCAGGCTAATTAATGTAAAAACTTGCTCTAAACAGTGGTAGTTGTGCCTTATATGCCTACTATAGAAGAAGCATATTCTGAAGGAGGCCCTAAGATCCTTTGTGTGAATGAGGAATAAATATTTTATGATGATGTAAGTAAAAACTGTATCATACCGTGGAAAGACTTGGAATAAGCTTAAAAGGACAACTAGAAGAAAGCAGAATAACAACTTTCAAATGTTTTATTTTATAGCCTCAGCTTGTTTTCTTTAAGAATATTTTGTTTATATACTATATGTGTATGTATATGAAATAATAAAATACTTATAATGATATATAAATCAGTGATATACTTTTATAGCGGTGATAAGAAGTTATATTTATGGATGGTGAGTGTTTATGCATATATACATCATTTGTGATTCATAAACACAAGGCAGACCTGACTTTAAGAGGGGTAATGAAAAAAACATAACTTAGCTAGTTGAGACTACAGAGAGAAGGATTATGAAATGATTTACCAGGATGTTGGCAAGTAATCTGCTGCTTGCAAAGTTTATTTAATACGTTGGAGCTGTTGGGACTTGTGTTTTACCAAAAACACTAACTTGCCAGTTGGTCAGTGCTCGTTAATTGTCTTAAGCTGGTAAAACAGAAATTTCTATTTCTGTGAGCAGTGGCCTCACTTCCTGAGTAGATGCCCCATTTTCTTATAAGTAGAAGGAAATTGACTGGCAGCACTAAGCATCCATTCAAGGTGACCTCAAAGCAAAACAAAATGGGATGTAAATATATTGGTTAAGAAGATGGGCTCCTATACTTCCCTGAGGTACTTGCTTACATAAGGCAGTTGTCCTGCTTTGTAGTAGATTTTGTGTTTAAAATTGTCAGAGAAGGTATAAACTGTGGATAGTCAAAATAACAGACTGCAGGCACAAGCAGAATCCTGGAAGAGACATACAGAGGGGTCACAGCTTTATTTCTTGACTGAGCATTGAATAAGAAATCCAGTTTTAGATGCAGACATTTAAATAGGTCTCACACTTTCTTCTTTTGTGAAGGCAATGTTTCAGTTTTTCTTTGGAAAATGAACTTGCTGCCACTTAAAATACTTCAGTCAAAAGGGTCCTTATGCACTTGGTATTACACTGCCATCTGTTAGAATACAGTCGTGCTGCTCACCCAGTAACATGTATCAAGGTAGAAAATGGTTAGATGCAACATTCATGCAGCTGAAGTAAAACAACAGACTGCCTATGGTCAGAGCAGCTGAGCAATTCAGATTTGAGTAAGTGCAAAATTTCTTTAGATGGAGCCAGCTACGGAGAGCAAGGCCGTGCCACCTGAGCTTAGAAGCCAAGTGCCCATTCTGGTCAAACAGGTGACTTTTGCTCTGTACTGTCTAACTAAAATACCCAACTTCAGTTGGAGTAGCCACGTCTACAGATAACTAATTTTAAGGATATCAGTGACTATTCATGCCTCCAAAAGCAGCATAGTTATCTCAGCATTGACTTCTACCCTGACTCATATATCCTGCTGGGAAGCAGGACCAGTACTCCACTGTGCCGTGTAAACATACCTCATGAAAGCAGGAAACTATTCCCTCTCTCCCGGAGATCGTCTTTAGACTGTGACCTCTGAATTACGTCCCAACTTGCATATTCATTGTATACATTTTCATCAGAAATGTTGGGAAAATGAACAGCTTTTTTGATTTGCTTGAGAGACTGTACAGCACAAAGACTGTAGATGTTTGTTTAATAGATATTACAGATATTTTATATCCATGCTACTTTGTTGTTGTGCAGTATGCTGTAGGCCAGCTGGAAACCGCAGAAGTAGCTGCATTTCAGAGGTAATATTCATGTATAGCTTATGAAATGCTTTGGGACTTGTGGAAGAAAAAGCTCTTTATAAAGTGAGAATTCATACGTGAAACATCAAAACGTACTCTCTTTTTGCAGCTAAGCCTTAAGCCCTGACAAATAAGGGCTTGTAATTGGATCGATGACAGATCCTTCACTACAGTGACAATGGCAACAGGTGATGAAATAACAGTGTAATGTGAAATTTATCAAAAAACATAAAATAGGCAGATAATCTGCAGAGCTATTCTTAAACATTTAGCATTTAACATTTCCCCAGTATACCATCTTCCTAACAGTTCTTTCACTGGGGAAAAGGAATATTTTCATCACTGGTCTGCTTTAAGCATAAATGGAAGATCACTGTTTGTAAGTAAATGCCATCCTATCTTTCAATTTTAAGTGCAATGAATAGAATAGATAAACATCAAATGAAAATAAGGGTCTCATCTTTTTTTCAGTGTGGGAGCTAAAGCCATAGAGCAGATTCCGGATGAGGTAAAAGGCTTTAGCTGTCAAAGATTTCTGACTTCCCAGAATTCCTATCACATTTCCCAAGGTTAAATGCATTGCCTCGAGGCAGCTGCTTAGAATGATAAAAGGGGCACTACAGGACAGCAGTGCTCTTTGTAATGTTAATAAACCTTGATTTTGATATCAGATGCAACCCTGGGAAAACCTGCCAGTTTTCGACTTAAAAATCTAACACTATTTAGCAGAAGTTCGTGTAAAGAAGTACTAGTTGGGGAATGGTGATAGGCTAGTTTGAGTGACATATGAAAGTAGCAAACACATTCTCTTTTCTTTCTTGTCAAATCTTACTTTTGTTTACCAAGAACAAAAGGAATTGCCCAAGTACTAATTAAACTGAATGCCATATTAAAATGCACTGTGAAGTTTCCTATATACGTTCAGCTTTTGAGGTCAACTGTCAGTGGAGCTATAGCTCCCCTGGCAAAGGAAAAGGGTGCGGTTGTGCAGCCGCAGAGCAGCCTTGAGGTAGACGCTGACTGCAGCCAAAGCAGAGATTTTTTTTCTTGTGCTGGTTAGCTGACAAACCTCTGACAAGCGAGTATGGATATAATTCTTGCAATAAAATCAAAGCTCTATTCAGGTTGATTAGGAAGTCTGAAGTATTATTCAGAAATTATGTGAACTTTATTAAATGCTTGTCTTCCTAAAATTCTACTTAAACGTAGCAAATATCTAAAAAGTAATGGCCACTAAGCCAGGCTGTTTTTGTTAGCTGATATTTCTGAATCAACAGTAAATACCTAAGTTAAAACTTCAGGGGAGTGACTCGGAATAAAGTAAAATGAGACACATTTATGATCAAGGCAGCTGTACACGAACAATGCGGTTTGGTCATGTGGAGTTTGGCAAAATGGAACTGCAGCTTATCCTTATACAAAGAAACTCTGCCTCTCTGAATCCATGACAGAACTCCCACTGACTTGAAAGAGGTTTGGATTTCACCCACTAAGTTGAGCTGAAATCTGAACAAAAGTAAAAAAGCATCTCACAGTTCATGGGATGTGAATCTATGTATTCTTCAAATTCCCCAACAAGACTCATTCCCCTAACGGATACTGAAGAACAGTGCCTCAAAAATGTGAAAAATAACAGATTAAAGAAATTGGAAACTGCTAGTTGTGCACATTGTTAGCTGAATTAATTGCATAACCTTATAACTACCACCCTGTTACCCTTTCCTTTTTAAAGTATATTCCCAGGATCTATCTGGGATGCTTGAAACTTATCATGTAATGAAAATCTATGGAGTCAAATGACTTGTTGGAGTCCAAGCACCATGGACTGTATTAATACCTGCTAACAGCATAATGTAGGTTAGTAACATATGCCACTATAAAGGAAACAGATCACTAGGCTGCAGAGTGGGAATAGGCTTTTTATTTTAAAAATGGTTCTTGGCTTTTTACCAAAAAATCTGTCAAATTAATTGTGCTCCATTCCTCATGTTTCCATAGAAATCTTACATATGTTAATACATACAGCACATTAAAATATGTGTGTTTAAAAATATTTTGGTTTTAAAACCTTTAAGAAATTTATATCATAATTTTTTACCCCACATTTTCAATGTAAAAGGTAGCAAAAGGAAGAAAATGAAGGGAAACAATCTTTTATTCATATTACTTGCTTTCTTAATTGCTTTCCTAATACTAAATTATTTCTCTCCCTTCTTCTCATGAAACTTAAAAAATGGAAAGAAACAGTAGGGAAGGGGCAGAAATTCTAAACATATTCTTAAAACAAAATTTAAATATTTTTTTTTATGAAAAAAGGAGAAAGAATTTACTAGGAAAAGTAGTACTTTTTTTTTTTTTTAATGAAATCCAAAAGTAAAACTCGGTGTTCCCAGAATATCATCCCATGGAACATCAGACACACACAAAAAAAATCAAAACAACAAAAGATCCTCCTTCATTCTAGAAAAGCTCCGACTTTGCTCCAGATGAAGCTCATTCTCTCATCTCAGATGTTCTCTAATGTTCAGACAGCGGGATTCTCTGGGTAAAGCTGCTCTGCTGTTTATACTTACACAGAGCAGCGCTTTAAAACATGATCACTGTGGCAGTGCTGGTGCCGCTCACTCGGCAGCAGCCGCGGGTGAACTGCTCTTAACAGCTCCTCTGATGTCTCAGAAACAGCAAAGCCTTTGCTTCCGACCTCCAGCACCTCTCAGTGTGCACCTCATTGCTCCGTTACGGCAGCATGTTGTTCAGAATATGTACATACACCACATACTGCCGTATGGTTGGTTTTTTTTTCTCTGATTTTTCCTTATATTTTGGATACGGAAAAAGTTTACTACTGAAAGAGAACTTTTATCAGGCAGTCTCAGAATAGTGACCAGTTTCTTTCTTCCAAGTGAAAGGTAACCAGACAAAAAAACAAAAAAGCCCTTTCTCTGACAACCATCCAGCACAGCGTTATACAATTCTTCTCCTGCAGAAAGAATGAGGAAGAAGAATGAACCACATGTAGGAAGTGTTTGTGTCACTGTTAAAAGATTAACTGGATACCATTTATATACTGCCATTGCAGGAGAACCTGCAAAATTCCAAAGAGAAGGAACACTAAATTCTAGGTTATCTGTGTGGAAGGATGAATAGCCACATTTTGTTACAAATGTATGCAAGAAATTCTTGCTTATTAAAATAGAGGAACCTTTTCAAATGTGGAATGACTATGACCTTATTCTCTCCTGGTTTTGTTTGCTGTTGTTATGTCATCTGGTACCTGTCCAAGTGCAGGCAGGGGTTCTCGGTTTCCTTTTTGGCACTTTGGACGGAATTCCTGCATGAGCCAGTCCCCACCTCGCTCTTAAGCTTTCCTTTCGGGAAAAACAGACCTGGAGTTTTCTGGAGTGAGAATCCAGGTCATTACGTAAAACAAAGGAATGATCAAGTCTGAGTGTCAGCCCAAGGGTGAAGTGCTATTTTTCCAAGCAGAATCTTCTCTTATGAATTAATGGTTTGTCCAGTCACCATCGATCTTTCTTCGGCTGATCTCTTCTTCATTGATCTTTCCTCAGCAAGAGAAATGTCAGTCAACTAATACACTGATCTCACTGCAGAGCATACATAGGGAATCAGTGTCTTGCGCTCCTTCTTACAGAGTATTTAGCAGTCTGTTCCTTCCACACTTGTTCATTTATCCTTTTCATGTTGAATAGTCCTTGAGCAGTGTCACTGGTCTCAGCAAAACTAGATTAAGTATCTGATACACAGCTGAAAACACTCATGGTCCTGTTGTCTGGAAAGGAAAGAAGTGACTCCCTGCCCAGTGAATATTGTGCTGTTATTTTGGTTACTGAACATGAGTTTTGTTTCCTAGCCATACCAGATTATTTTAGTGATATTACTGGGGAGAAGCCCCAAATTGTCACAATGAAAGATAGCAATTTTATTGAGCTAACATTACTGATCATCTTAAAGCTCTTTTGAGCATTTAAACAGGGAGTAAAGCACCACACTGACATACACATTTCTTTAACTTCAACAAGAAAAGAAAACAAAAGCAATCTGAGTATGCTTTACTTTCTTTCACTTTTAAAGAGACCCTTTATTATTAAGAGAATTTTCAAAAATCACATCCTCATATTATTCTGTTTCTTGGAATAGTTCTCTAGCAGATGTATTCAGAGCTGCCATGTGTATCACCCGTACAAAGTAACGATTATTCTGTACAACTGAACTCTGTTTGACCATCAAAGGAAGAAAAAAAAGTATATAGCACCATTATAACAGATCTCATTTTTTTTTTCTCCTATTCCAACCTTGTACTTCAGAGATAGCTCCATCAATCATTTAAAACCACTGACCATACCTTGCACCAGCTATCAACCGTAGTTCATACTGAGCTTTCTGTGTGCTCCAAATGGCTTTACATTTTATGTGGAAAGCTGAGTTGAAAATTTATAGTTACTTTCTTTCTGACACCTGGATTTCCCACCTGGAAAATAAACTCCTTTAACTACTTTAAATCTTCATGAATTTCCTGCTGCCTTGATCTCAGAGGGCTAGATCGTGACTGCTACTGCATGCCCATGCCATGAAGTAATAAACCTATTCCACTGTGTGAGAGTCTATCTGATTCATAGGCTCCAGACACAAAGCAATAAGCAGGCACCGTCTCCCCATTTAAACTCAGATTCTCAAAATCAGTTAAGAATCTCACTCAATTTCAAAGGGAATTTGATGTCTCAATGTCTTTGAGGGTCTGAGCTCTACTCCTGCCCCAGGTAGGTAAGTGGGGACAAGAAGAAAGTGCAAGTGACTTTGTTAACATCTGCTCTAGCCAGAAGAATGTTGAGATTTGTTGAGGCTAGGAAGAAACCACTTGTTTCCTAGTATTCCTCGATCAAACCATTTGTTTTCTAATATTCTCAGTAAAGCTTTCAATAGGTTACTTAGTTTCAGGCTCAGAAGACAGCACTTTACCTTTCAGTGTTTGCTTGCTTGCCTGCATCTGTAGCATTGCAGCATTGTTCGTGTTAAAAGAAGTGTGTTAAGCATCACACAGCTATAGGTAGTTACATAACTACCTTGAAAATAATTCAGTTCAGAGGCACCATGGTTTGTTGTTGTTTTGTTTCATTTTGTTTTGTTTTGCAAGGGTCTTTTTTTGTCACCACACCTGCCTCAAAACTCCAGCGACAGGGTGAGAAAATCCTCAAAAATGGCACATGGGTGAACACACAAACAGTAAGTGAGAAGAAAACTCAAAACTTGTGAATTGGGGAAAGGTCTTGTGATTAATACTAAGTCTCAAAGACCTCTGAAATGAAATTCCTTCTTGCCTTACCTGCTTGGGATTCAGGATTGTTTTGGTCCATTCTCAAACAACCCAGAAGAAGGGAAGCTCCGCTCCCAAGCGGCACAACCTCTTCCATCTTTCTAAGGCACCATTCTTCTCTTTCTGTATCTGGTAGCCCCTCTCACAGCTGCAGAAGCACAACGTAACAGTGAGGGAAGCCTTGGGAGATATTAGCAGGGCTGCTCTCATACCCTCCAACTTAATGAACAAAAGGTGTCAGAGCTTATTTTTTACTGCAGAACTTAGGGCTTAAGAGGTGTCTTAATAATCTCCATCTCAAGTCTACTGCAGGTATTACAGAAAGCAAACATGGAGATATTGTGTGATGTATCATGTGCTTTGAGGATTTAAAATGGTCCTTCCAGAAGGACCTTCTCCAGATTTCAAGTACTGCTTTTCTGTTGTTTTCCGTCAGAAGGCCACTTCGTCAAGGTCAGCTGGAAGTCAGCCAGATCCCAGGCATCTAACGCACTTGGACACTGTCTCTAATGAGATTTACCTACAGTTTCGTGCCACAGAAGTTAAAAATAAACTGTAACTTACTCCACTTACTGAAATAACAGTTCAATGTGTCATGGGGCTTATTAGCACACTGTGAATGTTCTTCATGCCTTAATACTAGGGCATGACTCTGATGTAAAAATGAAATGGAACTATTTAAATTGACTTGGATACTTATTAAGGAGAGGCTTTCATTTAATTCCCTTTTCTGTTTTTCTCTCCTTTATAGTAGCAGCCATCTGGGCTTGATGGGAGGTAGGGCAATGACAAGTCTATTCTGTGAAAAACACTGTAATTTTTAAAGCACTATTACCAAATGAGACTCAATAGGCAGAATGTGTAAGTGGAAAGTGATTTGCCTCATGGAAGGAAAGTTATTTAAAAAAAAAAAAAAAAAAGTCCCACCCTAGCTGTATGCTATAGGGACCTCATGATGCTAATTGGAAATCTCAAATCTGTAGACATTTAGAAGTTGAACAGGTGACACTGTAACTGGTGATAGCCAAGGGCTAATTATCTCAATTGGGAATTAGCCATTCAGGTGTTCTGAGTCAAATCTAAGGGGAGGGGAAGCTTGGAATAGTAATGTGGGCTATTTATGTTGAAAAAATGAGTAGGATTTTATATGTGATTTAAAAAAAAAAAATGAATGGCATAAACCTTCTCTATGCTATCACTTTGGGCAACTACTGTGGTTCTGTATTTTACAGGTTTTTCAGAACTTTGATTGGGAGGAAGGGAAGGAAGTAGCAGTATGGGTCTGTGTGATTTGCTTGCTAAAAGCCTTTTCTTTGTTCTCTTGTGAATCCTGCCAAGATGGAAGAAAAAAAAAAAAAACAGGGTAAGTTAGCAGTTTCTAGAATTAAAACTATTTATCTGAAATTATGGTTATTTATTATTCTAGCTTAAAATGAACACTGTGTTCAATGCTAGCAAAGGTGAATTTATTAACAGATTTATCAAAGCAGAGGAGAGGTGGGGGAATAGGAAAGGTAGAGAGATGCAGGAAATACCTATGTACCCATGGTTATATGTGTTGGTATACCTTCTGTAGGTTTCAAAAGCTTATAGTTGGCTACAATATACATGAGCTGCCCTCTTCTAGTGCTATATTGCCTCTAACTTCCTTCTCCTTTATGTTTATTGTGAAGCTTAATAAGTAGGGCTGAATCAAAACAGGACCTTGGGGTTAGCAAGCAAATGATAAAACAGCACATGAGCTATAGCAAACTGATTCCTGAGTGCACCACCTGGTAACTTCTTTCTCACTATCAACACAATTTTATTATTCTCACATTTTCCTTTTCTGTCACACCATGTGAACAAAAGTGACAGCACTTTTAAAAATATCAAATTCTGAAAGCAGTCAGAACCTCAAACTGGAATTTCAGCCTCTGACATTGGAAATAAACATACAAGACAATTGTTAGTATTCTGCATTGTGCAGATAAAGACAGACTAGTAGCAAATTCTTCTGAGAGACAAGCCTGATAAGATTATAAATTAGATTCTACAGAGAAAATGCACTTAAAGAGAGATTTAATTGTTTGCCAATAAAAATCTCATGTTGCACAGAGATTTCAGAGCTCATTTTAACAGTTGTTACTATTCAAATGCCTTGTTTTAACAATCTAGTTTTTTATTTGTTTAGTTTGGTTTAATGAATTCATTGTTCTAACTCAGAAATTCACTTTTGTGACTGTTTTTACTTCCTTTTGTGATACTATTGCTGTGCAATAGATGGAAAATGTTATATGTAAGTAAACATCTCCTTGGCTTCTTATACTGAAAAAAACCTAAGTATGAAAGCCCCAAACTGGGTGCTCAAGATTGTCTGCCTTGAACTGTGAAGCAGTTTGTCCATGGTTTGTTTATGACTTCTTATTTTTGCTTGTAAACTTCATATTTATGCATTTGTATTTGAGTGCCCAAGTAGACTGGGAGAATACATACTAAATATATTTTCATATAAATGTATATAGATGTCTTGATAGAAGAGTGGGATAACATCATCTAATTCTAACCTTTGGCCACAAATTTAAATGAACCTGTACCAAAAACTTGAAAGAAGTTCTGAAATACTCTCTTAACTTTGACTTACTATTTTTGTAACAGCTGCCAATAAAGATAACACATACTTAAAATTAAATTTACAAGTGTAGGTAACACAGTTGCCCACTTATAAGAGATTAACATTTAAGGGCCTTATCTGAACCCCATTAAAATAATGAGAAGACTTTTGTTGATGGTAAATGGTTTAAGGATCCAGCTCATGATGAATACCATTTCCTTAGCGTTCATATACCGCTGACTGTCGTCAAGCTACCTAGTAAATATATTAGAATCTCCATACTCAGAGTAATCAGTACTGCAACTGATTGCAACTTCCATGTCTGTAAGCCCACAGTGAATGGCAAGGTGGATTTTTGCGAAGACATTAGCCAGATGCTCTTCACACCATCCCTTCAGTCTTACAGTTTCTACATATTTAACCTTCTGTTTCTAACAAACATCATCCTTTGCATCAAAGGGCTTTAGGACAGCCAGTTTTTGCTGACACGCTCTTCCTGTGCTTTATTTATGCATCATCAAAGTATGGTGCTGCCCAAAAGGTGCATGACCTCTCTCCCCTTTAACTCATCTCCTGAGTAGACCGATATCATCTAACTTCAAACACTGACAAATGTAAATTGAGGTCCATAAAATTAGAGAAGTGCTGAACTAGAGTATACAGAAAAGTGTGACATTCTGCTGTTGTGAATAACAATCTAATGTAATTTCTCCTATAATGAGAAAGTTGGATGTTGGATATGCTTTGCCTATTTGTAATGTACATAGTAAAACCTTTCTAATGCTCTTAATGCCCATAAAAATTGCACATCCTGAACTCTATTAATGCTACTTTTGTATATCCAACAGTAGTGAGAATAGACTCCTTGCAAGGTTAAACTGAGGGTCAGAACAGTCTTTTGAACTTTCCTGCAGTGGTTGCTCACAGTGTAGACTGTTTAGGCGGTGGCCATGCACTTCCTGAGGTACTGAACTCCTGACTCTGTATTTAGAATGTACCATTGGAAACAAAAGAACAGGCTTCTTAAACATCTCCCCTAGCCTCAAACATAAATTATTAAAGGAAACCGCTTCTAGAATCTTAGATGACAGTAATTTTTTCTGAGTTTGTAGATTCATAGGAAAAGGCAATAATGAGAGGGCAACTCTGCCTTATATCCATTTCAGAGAATTCCTGATAAGTTTGCAAATAGCTTCTTCTGTTGATTATTTACATATGAATGTCTTGGTCTATGAAGAAGTAGCTTTTTATTTAGATTTTTGAATATATTATATATTTTTCAAGCATATGCTGAAATGTTTGCAATTAGTTCAAGCTGAGGAGAAAAGAAAAATTGGTATTAAAGAAACCACTCAGATCTGTCTCTAGCCACATTTTTTTCTGTTCCATTTTTGATTGAAAATGCACCAATCTGCTTTTGGAATTGGGTAGAGATTATTAAGACTTGGTGAATTTTCAGTTTGTTTGGGTTTGTTTAGAGCGTAAAAGAGAAAAAGGAAAAAAAATCAATGATTTCAGTCATTTCATGTGTCTTTACACCCTTTTTGTACAGTGCTAATTAGCACTAGTTTTGCACAAGCTAAACTTGCTGACACAGCAGTCTCTTGCTTACTGTCAGAAAGGCAATTGTCCATAACACATAGATTAAGTAATTAAACACCCGATATGTGGTCCTGATTCTGGGAATACCTAAGCACATCTGTAATTCTGCATGCATGAGCAGTTCTGACTTCAAAGACACCACTTCCATAAGTAAAGCTACTGTTTTGAGGGAGGAGTTTTCAACATTCATTTATGTACATTCACTTAAGAGACTGAGATAAATTTGCAAGTAAGCTGAGTTGCTAATGCACTCTTAGATGTAGTTGGAATCATGGACAGAGTTTGCAACTGCAGTTCATTAGTGCATTCACAGTTAGACTTTTTCCCTATACACGGATGGGCTTCCATTAGGCAGTTCATAGTATCCCAGCAGAGGCTCCTGCTAGCCAAGAGAGCAGCTGACTGAACACAAGTGTGTTGTAAGGTGTGCAGTGTCATCTTTTGATGCCCTGGATTTTGGTGTTCAATGGGAAACAACAATAAATTCATGGAGCTTTACTGTCTCTGCCAAATGTGACACCTTTCAGAGGATAACATGCTGAAAAGCTGGCACAATCTGCGCCAACTGCATGATTTAGCTGCTATAAAATCCCTCTGAATCAAACCCATTTTGAAATAAAGAACCTGCCTGAGAATTTCATTGCACTGTTGGATACCCACTCAAAGATCAATCACCTGTCCTCATTCTGTATTCCTGCTGTATTTTCCAGCTTAATCTTTCCTGTAGCTTACCTATTTCATTAAGATTGGAATTTTAAAAGACTGGCAATTGCATGCAGAGGTAGAGTCAAGAGTGAGAAGCATGTCAAATCTGGACAGCACAGTACTGTATAAATTGTACTGTGATATTAGAAAAGGCAATCTCTCTGTGTCTTTTTTGTTTCTGTGGGGCTCTCTATACCCAGATACGCTGAGTAGAAGCGCTCTGTGGCTTGGCATTCTGATGTACCTGAAGTCCCTCCTGCTCTTGAGTTCTGCTTTGTACAGAAAAATAAGGTTGGCAGCTCAAGAACAGATCACTTTTTTTCTTCCATGTAGCTTATATACAGCACTCCTCACTGTACCAACTTAAGGGCCGTCTTAATACGGAGTAGCGCTGGTTTAGTTTTAGCTTTATGTTTTGTTTAGTTATAATAAATAAGTATACTGCCTTGTATTTGTTGCATAAGGTGATGGCAAAGAAATGTGTCTTGTATCAGAAGCAGAAAATAGTGATAACAATAGTGATCCAAAGTATTTGTGGGAGACCAGGAAGCCTCTGTTTTTTACACAGAAGGCGATGAATGTGCAGAGCTGGAAGGAAAAGGATGTAGGGGATTTCTGAGACTTGGGGTTTGCAGGACTCCATAGCATGTATGCATTGAAAGGCAGCATAGGACTAGTGCAGAGACCTCATGAGGAGAACAGAAACTGGTGGAATGTGGGTCTCTAAACCTCTAGCATTTCCCTACGGAGTGTACGAAGGATGGAGCAAGGAAATCTTGTGGACCTATAGTATGACCTCCTTCACTCTGCTTATACAGGGCAAGTGTCCCATGGGAATATATCTGAGGAATTCATTGCAACCACCCTTCCATGCAGGTTGTGAACAGGGCTACACGGTCCTTTAGTTTGGAATAATCCTGCCATTTGTGAGAACTAAGAGGATATTTTAATGTATGCTTTTATAGATGTTCCTTTGGTCTGGTCCCTATTGCTGGCCACACAGTCACGGTATCATAGAATCACAGAATGCTCAAGGTTGGAAGGGACCTCTAGAGATCATCTAGTCCAACTCCCCTGCACACATAGGGTCACCTAGAGCAGGTGGCATAGGACTGTGTCCAAGAAAGGTGTAATGACAACTCTGTAGCCAACTCTAAGACTGTCTTTGCCTCTGCATCTGCTTCCACTGCTTTGTCCCAGTAATTTATTAACTCTGAAGTATGAATGTGGAAAGGAAAGACTTTAAGACATTTCAAACAGTCTGTGTTTAATGTTAAGATATGTTAATGCTAAGGCATGTTTAATGTTAAGACATTTCAAGCAGTCCAGCTCTGGAATTTCAACCAAAAAGTGTCTTGCTCAGAAGTTAAACTAAAAGAAAGCGGTGTACTCTTTGTTTTTTTTTAAAAAAAAAAAAAAAAAAATCCTTTTGAAGTTAAATCTCATCTCATAACTTGTAAGTAAAATAAATATTAAACAGTAGATTTGGGAATGGTAAAATCAAACTAACCTATAGTGTATCGACAAAAGTTTTTGGTTGATAGGCTATATGCTTGTCCATTGTACTATTGCACTGAAAGGGTTTTTAAACAGCACGATGCATAATATTTGAATCATGAGAAAGGATTATATCTATTATAGTAACTTGTTGGTTCACTCTGTAAAACATTTCTAAAAAATTCATTCTAGAGCAACCTATTAAAATGATAAATTATCATTGGAACATCTGATCAAAAATTCAGTAAGTTAGTTAATGTTCCTTTGTCCTAATAGCTTATATAATGAGAGGGAAGTTTGCTAAATTAAGCATAGTAAAAGAATTTTGTCACCAATTTGATATAAGTTGGGTTCATGTATTCAGACACTCTTTGAAGATTTAGTAAGATGAAAAATGCACCTTTGTGGACTGTTCATGTGTACTTCCATGTGCGTAAAAGTCTCCTGTTAGACTTCTGGGGTCCTAAGACTGTGAGTGAGGCAGCTAGCTGTAGTTACCTAAATTATTTGTCATCACCTGTTTAGAATATTTGATTACAAATTTACATAGGAAAGGCAACAGCCTGTAATGAGAGTATAAATCACCTTGGAATAATTCCTTGACTGGAGTGAAAGTGAGTACCCCTTATATTCAGCCTGAGAGCATGCTAATAGTGGTGCATATTTATTTCTAGGCCATGTAATTAAAAGCAATTTGAAGAACTAATGTTCCAGCAAGCTGAATAATGCTTAGAGAGAGGTGCGGATAAAAATATCTTCTTCCTTTTTATGATGAAGTGTTTCATCTTGACGTTCCCCTTTTTCTAAAATTTATTTTATGATCATGTGGTCCTAAATCTGTCATGAGTAGTTCCGAGAAACTAATAAAAGCATTGTCCCTTCTCTCTCTATTAAATATGTTCTGTTCACAGGACAAGTTACTCTCTTCCTTGTGACCACAGCAAAGAGAAAACATAAATGAGAAAATGAGATCTGTTGATGGCAACTGAGGAA
>VZSV01000008.1:4703077-4720364 GCA_013398735.1 Nothocercus julius | reverse complement strand
AAGGCTGCAAATCAGGAATTACTGTAAGAATTTAGTTGTGGCAAGGGACCCATAAGGGAACGTGCTTTTTCACTGGTATGGTTACAAGAGTAAACACCACTTGGAAAACACTGTACTAAGTCAAAAGTAGTTGTTTGATGTCTTTATTCACCTCCAACAATGTTAGTAGAAATCTGCTTTAGACTAAAGTGAGGGGACAAGAAGGTGACATTAAGTACAGTTTAATGGAGTGTGAGCCTTTGCTTCTAGTAAGTTTGACGTTCCCTTGACTGACGACTTAGATGGAGAGGCTCTTAGTGACTGTAAGAAGTTCTGATTCAGGCCGTGATAGTGTCATGCATTTGTGGAGCTGCTAAGAGAGAAAGAGAAAAAAAAATCATTACTAACTTTTCAGTTGATCTTTCAGAAACGACTTTCAGTTGCTTCCTACAGACTCTACAAAGGTTCATAGCAATGCAGCTCATCAAGAGATGTCTAACAGGCTTTTGTGTTCATTAATTTGATTTGGGTCACCGCCACAGTTTAGCCTCAGGGCTAAAGCAGGCCATGTAACTGGTTTAGATAGTGTGCTTTTGTACATCTAAGAACCAAAGCAGCGCTTAATCCCCAAAAGATGAGTATGTATGCAATTATACATAAATAACAACTCATTTATTGAAACATATCATGGTCAAAATTTGGGCTACATGTATTATCTGATCTTGTTTGCAAGGCTTGTACTGCTTTTTTTGATTACAAGAAAATGCATGCATAAAGAAAATGCTGAAATTCTTCCTTTAATCAAATAATCAGAAAATTCAGTAAAACATTTTATGAGGAACATTCACCATTCACAACAAGGAATCCTGGCTCAGTCTGCCCATGGGTTTCCTCATTGTAAAATTCTTGGGGCCTCAGCTGCTCTGGGCAGATAGAAATGTGAGGGCAAATGGGAGTATTTTCCCCATTTATTTCTTACTGTAGATTGCAAACCAGCCTCCAGGAATGGCCCCACTGGGTGGCCCCACTCCCTGTTATGTGCAGTTTTTAATAATGCTTGTTGATCCTTGCCAACTGCAAATGCTGCCGGTAGAATATTCTCTACATTTTTTTGCTTATCCCTTAAAGAAGGGGAAAAAAAGCCTCCCTTTGTTCTGTTCAAATAGTGTTTTAAAGAACAGGGTTTTTTTTGGTGGTTTTTTTTTTTTTTTTGGTCTTAATTACAGCTCTAAATAAATTTTCTACTTTTTGCCCCATGGAGGAGTACATTAAAGCAAGGGGAACTGCATGTTCTCCACAGTGAGAGCTCCCTTTGTAAGAAGGGCAGGAAAGCAGAAGTGGTTTGGGAGTGGGCGCTGCCTGTGAGGACAGGCAGGCGGGAGGTCGAGGGGCAGGGAGGACTCTGTCCTGGGGCGTACGTGGGCAGGCAAGTCCATCAGTGCCCGTCCTTCTCCAGAGGCCCTGAGCAGCCCCCTGTGCCTTTTCCCTCAAATTTCCTGAGGGTTCTGGCTCTAACGATCCGCAAGGGCGCAGAGAGGCTCCGCGAGCGCCGGGCAGCGGTAGAGCCGCCGTGCTGAGGTGAATGGCGGCGGCGGGGCCGTCCCGCCCCCTCGCGGCGGCCGTTAACGGTCGCGGGAGCCATTTTGTCCCCTGCTGGCGAGAGGAGTGGGCAGAAATAAGTGGTTTCTTGTAACACGTGGCTTCGTGTGTGCAGCAGGTAAACGCACTGCGATGCTGGGACTGCGTTTTGCTTCGTTATCAGTGTTGGCAATTTTGTGAGGCTGTTTTTTTTTTTTACTGCAAGTGATTCTTCCTATTAGCAATTGAGCAATTGACTTAGCCTATTTGTGGAAATGCTGCTTGTTTCTGCTACAGAAAAATCCAAGACAGTCAATCAGTACTGCTTGATTAAAAAAAAAAAAAAAAAAAAAAAAAAAAAAAAAAAAAAAAATTTTCCTTTTTTTTTATTTTTAAATCCCCCTTTTTAGTTTTTTTTTTTTTTTTAAATCCTCCCTCATTTTTCCCTTGTAGTAAAAAGGAATGGATACATTTTGTTCTGTCTCTTAATGGCTGTTTTTACTCTTAAGTATTTATGGCCTTTACAGGAGCAGAGTTAGTACTATATGATGTCAATATTCTTCCAACACAGTTATGCAGCTATCTTACATTTGTGACCTTTTCCCCCCATAATTAGTTCCAGCTGAAATTAGATTCAGTGAGAGCCTCACTCCAATTACAGCCAAATCTGAATAAAACTGATTCCTCCGCGGTTGTCTGGAGGAGGAAGGAAAAAAAAAAAACCCACTTTGTTTCACTGTAGATAACTAGGTCTTGCATCTCTGCAGTATGTCCACACTTAATAAAACTGGACAGGTTTTAAGGGTCGGTCCTGTAGAGAGAGGAAAATTGTCAGCTCTGCCAACAACTGTAAGCTGAAGCCCCTTCCCCTTGACTGCTCCTGCCCCTTGCAGATCCCGTCCTCCCAGCGGGAGCGGGCGCTGCACGGAGCCTGTGCCTTTGAGGAAGGTTTTTGCTCCAAGGGAATTTTGACTCCTGAAAGCCTGGGTGAGTCACGCTCTTAGCCCCTTAATGCAGCTTTGCCAGGGTGCCCAGTTCAGCTGTGATACAAATAGTGATGGGTCTAAGACCCCTCACAAACTTCCGTGATGCTGCAACCAGGAATTAAGTGACAAATGCAGAGTTACTTTGGATTCAGAGGTGTGTTTTATGTCAGCCAAATGCATCAAAAATAACATGAAGCCCTTTTGCCATTATCTGAGATATTTAGCTGGGATTAAATGCTTGTTTACCTCAGATGGGTTTGCAGACGGGTTTATACTTTTATCACCTTGAGACTGGATTACTATAATCCTTTATTTGCACGTTATCCTCGGTTCTCTTTTTTCTTTTTTATTATTTATTTTTGGCAACCGGGTCAGCACAGAGAACCAAAAATTGATTTCTGGCACCCAGAGGAGTAAATTGCTTCTTATCCACTCTGAAATCAGTGTCACATCGGGTTCTGATTCCAATCCAAATTGATCTTCCAATTAGATTTTGGATCAATAATAGCCTTATAATGGAATGACACTGTTAAGGCTCCTACCAGCTGCTGTGACCATCCAAGCTGATGAAAGAGTCTCATCATAGTGTATAATCTCAGAAAAATTAATGCACCTCCACTTCTGTTAACTCACTACCTTTTCCATCATGCGGTAGTGTTCACGGGGCCAGTGCTGCCTTTAGCCGAGTTCTCACAGCCAATTCTCCAGTTCAGCTGTGGCTCCCTGGCCCTGTTCAGAAAGCTTTTGTAGGCTTTGGCAAGGGATAAATGTTTTTTCTAACCCTGAGCCTTTGATTCCAATTAAATGCCTTCTGAAACATGGTGAAATGGCCTTGCCACATCAAGTAATAGGAATGTGGAGTTTAATTAAAGTTCTGTATAAAAAGTGACAATCTAAGGAAAAGAAATAAGCATTTAATGAAGAGAAAGAAAATCCAGTATTTTACAAAGCCCCTACAAGGAGCAGGAATTGCACATCAGGTGCAATTTCCCTCTAAGTTTTCCCAGACACTTACTATTTCAGAAGTGATTTATCTGGAAATATGTGTGAGTTATTTTGAAGCCTGTTATGATTATATCATTTGATGAGATTTTTTTTTTTCTTTTCTGCACTGAGGACTTTAAAGTGAGAAAGACAGTCTGGAGATAGCTTGTGATTTGTTTAATTAACTGGCTTTCTTTTTATGGATGGTTGCTTGCAAGGCTGCTCTTTCATTTGGTGATTGTTTTTGTTATTAATGGTTTCAGACAGACAGAGCTCATCACATATCAAGTGCAAGTTTTTGCAAAGCCAGTGAAGGAATCACATGAGGGTGTTTTTTTTTTTTTTTTTTTTTTTTTTTTTTTTTTTTTTTTTTTTTTTTTTTTTTTTTCTCTCTCTCTCCTTTCCTGCAGCTCATTTTTGCTTTCTCTGGTGGTACTCTCCATGGCCTGCTGTGGTTGTTAGCACTTCGTGTGAAAGAAAGGACGTTTAGTGTTCAGAGCATTTCATCTCAGACTTGCAAAGGGATATTTGTTTTGCAAAGGTATCAATAAACATTTTTTTTTTTTTTAAATTTACACTAATGTAGTATGTTAATTTTTAAATGATGTTCTAAATCTAAAATAAACTGGAGGAACAGCCCAGGAGAATAAACTTTGTTTATAATCTTCAGTGTCCATATAACATGAGAAGAGTTAATTCTGAGGCTCTGCTATATCTTAGTGAAAGAAGGTTTTTTGCCTCCTGTGTAGGAGGAGAGAGCAGAAACAGGCAAGAGGGAGAAGGGCAGAGAGTATTTTATTGATTGTAAATTATACAATAATCCCAAGGAATTGCTTGTTATAGTGGCTGACTTGCCTCTGCCATGTAAGCCTATAGTTAGATACTTTGTACTGGTTGAGTCCCCGTCATTTCTTCTTCTCGGTTGCCCTCTCACAGGGTTTTCCTTGTTCTGGAATAAGTATTTAAAAAGTTGCATCATGGTCACTTGGGTCAAAGGTGTGTTTTATTTTCAGAGAGATCAGCTCCTTCATCTGGACCAGTGCAGTTCAGAACAAGCATTTGAGTGACAGAACTGGGAAGAAGGAACAAGAAAGTGAATGAGGCAGAACTACGTATTTAGTGGTGAGTGAACATGCGTAAAACTAAACATGTAAAACTAAGCAGATAGGAAGCCACAACTTTAAGTGGTTTCTAACCAACCAAACAAAGATGAAGTATGTTTACGTACGTTTATGTACATTTACAGTACATAGGAGGACAGCATCAACAGCAGCAGCAACTAGTGTAAGAGGAAAGAGTGTTTGGGGACCAGTTACGTTTGTTGGAATCATCGTAGCAATGTTTTACGTGTGCCTTTCTGCAGAGTAGGGTACTATTCTCTTAAATATCTCCTTACCACTCCTCTCAACAGGATTTGTCTCAGTAATGCAGTAAGATCTTCATGCACAACGCATACTGAGTCATATTTTCTCCTTGCATCATGCCTTTGAGTATTTTACCCATTGCATTTATCTCTTGTTTCTAAAAATCTTTCCCTTTATCTTGTTAACTCAGTATGTGTGTGTTGCTGGTTTCAGGCTGAGGGAGGAAAATACAAAAATGAGAGCATAGGGGCCACTTCAAGAAAATAGGAATGTTTGGCTATTTTTAACTTCCCTTTCAGAAGGGAATGAGGTGAAAATTTTCTAACAAGAAGCTCCTAAAAGTTTGTGTTTGTTTTAAAATCATGTCAGGTGTGTGACTCTCCTGAGAACTGAAGTTCTTTTCTCCTGTGGCAGAATCATTCTGTTACATCTTCTGAGTCTGATCTTAAACATTTCTTTTATTGCATGAGTGCAAAAGAGCTCAATATGCTTATGGTTTCTCATTGGAGTGTATTATAAAATCTTTCATAAATGTGTGGATGTTGCTTGCAGTTACAGGAATCCAGGGTCACATTAAAATAAACAGAATATTCCAATAACTATTGTACAGACACTCAAAGCATCTGTTTCTTTCCCCATTTCTCTTAGAAAATCCTCATTAAACCACTAGGTGAAAACCTCAAGCAGAATATAGCTGCAAGTTGCTGCTTGCATCTCTACAATGTCTTCCCAGAATCTAGTTGACCTTACCTGTTAAATGATAGACTTCCTTATAGCGTAAGAACCGGGAGAATAGGAAGTGAAATCACTGAAAATTCCTGTTAAGTTCTAACCTCTTAAGAGAGTGTTTTGTGTCTAAATTCTAGGTCTATAACAAAAATGATGGTTGTAGTTGCCTAAATATAGATTTTTGAGGAAATGTTCTCTTTGGTTGAAAAAAATTGTGATTTATCAAGTGCAAAATGTTTTAGAGAGAGACTTAAATTTTAAAGAAGCTTCATTTATGTTGATCAATGCTCTCCGAGCAGGTAGTGGAGGTACTGTATTTTATTGCTTGCAGAGTAGAAGGGTGTAATTTCCATTTTTGAAAGATTTTTCATGACATATTTCAATTTTAAAAAAAAAGTTAAGCCAAACTATTTCAGAAATAAATGGATTTTTAGAGATTTTTTTTTTGTAATTACATTTTTACATTTTATTTTAGAAAAGTATAGAAGTTGTACACTGGGATATCCTTCCCAGTTCACAGCATGACTTCTTTTGAAATAAATAGTGCTGTGAAAGTGGTAGGTGCCTCATTTTTAAAGTAGGTCACTTATTTTTGGCCAGCGCCGTTGTGTATAGATATGTTTAGGTGCAATTTAAGCTAGGCCCGAATTTGTAGAACAGTATCTTACTTGCTTCTTGTTCAGCATGAATGGAATCTCTCTCTGAGAATGTGTAAAGCAAAGTATATAAGAGTTTCTTTGTTTTCTGTCAAGGTCAAATACACTTTTTCTTTATCTCTCTTTCTCTCCTTCTCTTTTTATTATTCTCAATCATAGCATGTTATTAATACATATTATGCAGAACAGAAGAGGAAAAAAATATACATATACATATCAAGAACATCTGGATAGCTGTAAACAATCCATGGCAGCATGTCGTATAATAAGATAGAGGTTTAAAATGTCTGCTATGTTTTTTGCAATACTTGATTCCAAACATTACTTAGAATATAAATCTGAACACTATAATGAAGAGAAAAATTGAATGAATGCCCAAAGTACATGAAGTTCTTTCCCTTGTAATTTTCCTTAACATGTTAACTGCTTTTGTTTTCATAAAATGACACTGAAAGGTTGCTTAAAGTGCAGTGTTCCTAGGAATCAGAATGCAAAGAGGAAAAGCCTAATCATTATAATTACAGGACTGAAAAAGAGTCCTGGCGTATTAAGACACTTAGAAGTAGGGAGGAAAACACCATGTAATAAAGGAATTAGTTGGCCAGATTCAGAAGCAGACTTAAAAGTAGAGTGCAATGAAAACGGAGGGCAATAGAAAAGCAACTTAGCCATTCATAATTACCCGCTTGCTTTGTGATCAATTTTATATTTATTGTATGATTCAGTGAATCATGCAATGAAAAGAAAATGTACGGCTGGTATAAATGTCCCCCATTGCACAAATGAAGGACAGAGATAAGCAAAAACTTCATGCTCTAGCATAAAGATATTATAAAAATTCTCTGAAATTATTAGCTTTGTCTCAATACTAAATTGATTACTCTCTTGATGGATGTTAGTAAAACAAAGCTTTAAAATTGAAATGCCAGACTCTAAATTATGTTTTTGAATTACCCATTTGAATCAATTATGTACCTATCAAAAAATGGCCATAAATAACATACAGAATTACCAGATGTGTGTGTGATATGCACATACTTGAATTTTGATTTGTTTAGAGCATGGAAGAGCTATAGTTTAAATTAAGGTTTTAATGGATTGGTGGGTGAGGTGTGAGGAGAGGGATCAAGAACTGTGATGACTGCCACTAGGAGAATTCTTTAGCAGAATTAACCAACAAATCAGAACTCAAAATTACTTTTTAAATGTTACCAGTTCCAGTCACATACCAGCGTGAATGATAAAAGGTTGATTAAAGAAGTGTCCCAAGTACTCATTTATGAAGAATTTGTAGGCAGACATATGTTGTAATAAGCCTTTCAGCAAAAGAATTTGAGTAATGAATGTGTCTTTAAAAATCAAAACCTATCTACTGCTCATTCACTAACAAAAGGCCTGAATTTGCCAAACAAATTCTTCAATAAAGGTACCGAGGTCTACCAATTCATCCTGAATCAGGAGTGCTACTCTTGCTTGTGTGCAGTAAAGATTGCCTTCTACCCTACAAACAATGTACCTACTTTCCCAAGTCAAACAACTGTTTACACATTAACACCAGGACAGGAAGAGTGTAAAATCTTACCATCCAAGGGAATTTTACGTGTGTTTTAACACTTAACAACATAAGGATGGACTGCATCCATAAGCGTGGCTAGAAGAAGCATGTGTGCATGAGTGTTTGAGTACAAAACCTTATCAAATAGTAAACCTGTAGATTTTTATTTGTTTTACTGCTGGTAGTTCAATAGCCTTCCTTGCTAGTCAGTCACTTTCTGACTTCGTGTAGCTTTCTTACAAGTGCATGTTCATTAAGATTTGTGTTTGCCTTTAACTAGACTTGAGGAGAAAGGAAAGTACCCTATGAACACATTTGATTTGATTTTTATGTTTTTCCTTACTGAGTTTGATTATGCATGTAGGAGAGTTTTAAAGGTAACCGTTCAGTGGACTGTCTTAAATTATTACAAGCTAACAGTGCCAGCTTGACTTAGTGTTGGTGGTAGATCATATTGATAGCAGGACAATAGTAAATGTCAAATCAAAACAAGATCTTTAGTAACCATGTGAGTATTGTTAATATAACTGTTCTATATGTAAAGATCTATAGAAGTTTGGGATCTGTAGAAGTTTCACTAAGAAAGAAGTAGATGAAAAGTGTAAACAGTCAGTGATCTACTGGGTTGATGAAAAACATACCACATTATTATTTGCAATTTGAACACCTTCACTGTTTAGCTTGCAAGCAAAGAGTTTTCTTCACATTTCCATAGCACATTGACAAAAATATCTTCACAGTTTTGGACATTCCTCCTAGCAAATCTTAAAATGCTTACCATACTGTTAGTGGTATAGAATGACAAGCCAGAAAACATGCTCAAGAGTCTGTAAGAGTCTAGAGTTATGCTCTGTAGTTTCACTAACAGAAATGGTTCTTTAAAATTTCTCATAATTTGGTCCAAGATGTTTTGCACACTTGGGAAGACATCTGCTTTTGAGGGCATGACTTCAGCTTAGGCAAGCCAAACTGATGCACTGATGTATGTTTGAGAAAATGGTAGCTTTTAGAAATAGTTAAGCTAGGCAGTCTTGCAAAAGATATATACAAGGAGTTAAAGGAGTTCATGAAATTTGGATGGTTTCCTTTCACTTGAAAAATCAAATGAAAATCAAATTGCAAACAGTGGGAAAGAATGCCACTTCCTGTCCTCCTTTTATGCCAGTACTACCTCCAGCATCTAAAGTTGCTGCTTGGCTGTTTTTTTACATATGCTTCCACAGTGACTGTATGTACAAATTTGATGTAGAATTCTACATCTCTCTGAGCATTAGTTACTTCTTGCAGGATTCATCTTTGTGCTTTGGATCTCTTTGGATAAGCCGGGTCTCCTGAAATGTAAATCTGTGTCTGACAATGACTTTTGTCACACCTGTTGGCAAGTTATTTAGAGCTCTGTCTCCAAAGGCACTTCGGTGTTTTGTTGGCTCCTGAAATACAGTTTGTAACCCTGACAAATGCACAAAGAGCGTAAGGCAGCCCAGAATGGGATTCGGCACAGGCCTCACTGAATGGGCAATTTGCTTAATGTAGCATGGAAAAGGCTGGGAAAAGAGAGAAGTGAAACCCTGTCAGATGTGTGTCATGCTTGGAAAGAACTCATATCCTAAGATTGGTGTCTGAAGGAAGTCTACATCTTGGGGGCTTCTACTTTAGACATCTAACTTTTGGAAAGCTAAAGGTGGGCAATATGACTCCCACCTTAGACACCTAACCCCGAACTGGGTTTGCTTCCAGAGATGAATCTTGACTAAGTTGAATAAAACTCATTTTATCAATCAGAAAATAGGAGCACATCTTTCTTGCAGTAATAAGAAAAAGATTTGAATATATTTCCAAATCTGACTCTGGATGGGATAGGAAGAGAAATATCAATATGAGATAATAGCAAGATTTTTAAGCTCGCATTCAAGATTTATTTAGTTTAAGTTGAAAAAGACAGAATTTGTTCATCAGCCATGGCTAACACACTAACATTAAATGGCCATTTATAGTACTGTCACTGAGACAAAAATTGGTGCTCGCTCTACTCTCTCACTCAACTTTGCCCTTTGAAGTGTGAAGGATGAGTATTAGTCTCAGTGGAGTGCAAACTAGAGAGACATTTTTCTAGTTTTGTTAGGCACTTTGCTCACGTTAATTAGGAAAAATGTTTGAACCATTTTTAATAAATCAAACATCTGTCTTTAGAAGAGGAATGTCTGTTATTTTGAGCACTGTTTCATTTCAGTGCTTTTTTGAACCTACATACTCCGTGCTTAGCATATACCTGTGGAATGAGCGGATAAAGGATGAAGTGGGATCAGTTCTAAACCAAAGATTAATACTTTAAAAATGTAATGTAGCAATGATGCAGTGCTTATTCCTTTCAGTTGGGCTAGCTGAAATCCTTCGGCAGCTATTAGAAGATAATGCTCATGAGTTCGTCGTGAAACACCTCTTATGCACAAAAGAAGTGATGATATTTGATGGTATAATGATTCCTGCCAGTACAGGAGTCTTGCTTGCCTCCCATGAATCCAAATATTGTTTGTGAACAAAACATGTAGTGATTGTAAAACAGCAGCTATGTACTCAAAGATTATGGTTTTTTGATTTGAAACATTTGAAAAAATGTTGCATATTTAATCTTAAAGATACATATGGGAAAAAGTTGAAAGGTATATGCTGTCTTCTGTATAATGGCTACATAGTAATGAAAAAAAATACTCTAAGGATCTGATTTCAAGTTCTCTTAGGCTCATGGTATCTATGCTTCTAACTGATCATTTACACATATGCTAATAATCATTAGGAACTAATTTCTTATGTACTAATGAACTGTTCTTGTATGTCTAAAACAGTGTTTGCTTGAGTAGAGATCATTGCAGGAACAGTGTTCTTGAACAGATGTCCTGGAGATGGAATTACGTGGGAGAAAAAATGAAATGGATGAATGAAATCTAATTTATACTTTATGCAAATGGCTCATAAACACTTTTTCTTCTTCTCACATTCACTGCTTCTCATTTTAATATCTCTTGTTTCATATCACTTGGTGGCAGAGAGGTCTTGCATCTTGAGCTCTTTTCTTCGTTTTCCCTTGTGATTCCATTGATTTCCACAATACATGGAAATTTAGAAATGGCATCCAAAACAAGGGCTCATATTGTAAAGTGCACTTCAGCTGACCTGGGAAGCATCTTCCCAGGATCTGCATGCTTCCCAGCTAGATTAAAGCCAGATTTATAAAGAGAGACTACAAAAATCACACCCTCTCAGAATGAGATCACCTCATATGCTGGTAACAGTTGTTTTTCAGAGTAAAATACTAGCTCTTTCATGGCAAAATATGAGTTTTGTTTTTTTTCTTTTAATATATATTAGGACTTATTTCTGTGTGTGAAATGACAATGTAAGGTCCAGCTGATAGCTAAAGAAATTGCAAGTCTAACCCTGGTTTGACAGCCTATTCATCAAAATCAAGAATTTTATTTGAATCTTGCTGGAATCTTTTAGAGAAAGCTTGATTAAGGACGTTGTGCAATACTGTACACAAGAGCAAATCTACTAATCAATAAGAGGTACTTCATCATGCACTCTTGTTCCAGCCAGTATTTATGTGGATCGTTCTCTCACACTGAATTTGATGATGCTTTCTAAACAAATGGACATGTTTCAGTTCCAAAATATTATTTGGGATGTGTGGATCCATGCGTAACAGAAGACTGGGATAGTAAGGGCATTAAGGAGTGATAGTAGCCAGGGGAAAGTACTCATATGTGGACAACTCTAAAATCAGAGAGTGACAAGACTCACAAGCACAATGAATATTTTCTTTCCTTTGTCTTGAAATGACTTACCTGTTTTTATGTTAGCATGAATAAGGTGCCATAAACAATTACACGCTATCAGTGAAAATGCAGAGGCGATGACTAAAAGTCGGTGTTTACCGTTTTAGCTATCCCAGTCTTCAGAGTGCTGAGGGATTCCTGTAAGGCTTTAAGCACTAAAGTAAATGAGCTAAAGTTTGGGCAGCAGAATATTTGAGTCAGCAGACCTTGTAGTGAAGGCATATTTGTAAAAATTCTTTGGCAAATAGCTATGATATTAAAGCTTGATACTGTTCTAGTTTTATGTATCTATAGAGCCATTTGCAACCTGTGGTCTGGCAGCAGGCTGGGGGTCAGCAGTCTGATTTGGAGGAATCCATGAAAGCTAAGTAGGAAAAGTGAGCCTAATGCCAATAAGCTTACACTTACTCTTACTGCCACTTAACATGTCTTGGGGCTCTGCCAATCATCAAAGATTAGATATCTCTTTAAGCAGTTTCCTTAGGTCAGCTGTGCCTTTGGCAGGGTTTCTTTATAGCTATGAGCTTTATACCTCAATAAATACTTTCTAAATGGGGATATTTATCACAAGTGTTGAGGTCACTTGGGACCTGGAAAAGTTAAGGTCTCACTTCCTATTCTTACTGAAAGGTACTGAAACAAATCTGAAATAACTGATGCCATTTCAGTGTTTCGGAGATGGTAATGGTTGGTGGTGTATTGGAGCCTAAGTAGTAGGTAGAAACAAGTCATTCTGTTAGTGGTTTCAATTAAAAATTTGGTGAGAGGGCAGGGTAGTCAGTCCAATGGGAAATTTCAGAGGTTGACAGTGACCCTAAATCGTTGGGAAACAGTTATTCACTTGATGGAAACTAGCATTGATTGACTGACTAATGATATGCCACTTTGTGTGCCTTGCTAATTAGTTTGGTCACTTTCTGCAACTTAATTAGTGAGTTGTAGCTAATATTGACAGTGCTGGTGGACTGGATCATATATACCTTTTTCTCATGTTGGACATGTGTATTTGTCATGTATCCCAAAAGACAGATAAAAGATGAGGAAGTTGCACAGCCAAATTGAACCAGATCTTTGCTGGTATCAGCAGGCCTAGCTCTAGTGAAATAATGCAGGCATTATGGTGAAAGAAGATTTGGAGAAGCAGATGGTCAAACCAAAGGATGTTTGCTGAGACAAAAGGATATTTGCCCACTTGGGCAAACTCCTTTTATTAATTGTGCTCCTATATATCACAGTTCAGTAGAACTGCGCTGCCTTTTTTTTTTTTTTTTCTCTCCACATAACCTGGAGGTTATACATGTCAAAGCACAAAGTTTTTAAGAATTTGGTTGCCATTATGACTGATATGGTTTAAATTGCAAATATTATCAGGCAAATTTTTCTATGGCAATTTTTTGATGGAGAAATGAGTGCAGACAGGTGTCAAGATATGGTGGGGATTTTCTGTGGCCCCAGTTGATATCAGGATTTCTTATTTGTTGGCCACTAATGACCCTTTATTTGAGAGCCTATTTGTTTGTAGTGGGTTGTTTGGAATCACTTCCTGTAGATAAATATGAGTAAGATACTTTGCAGCATGTGATCTGAGTAAACAGGTCAGTCAGCTTAGTTCCTAACAACGTAATATTTCAGAAATGAAAGTCAAAACAGGAAACTTGCCAGCCACAGAACAGAGTAGTATAGCTATAATAACAATAATAATAAAGTTTTATTTGTTAACGAATAGTTACTTTCCAAAATGAGGGTAACTTAATCTGAATAACTTCCAAAGGGGCTTATTTGCCCTGCTTGTGAGCTATCTATTGCAGTCATAGCAGGATTTTATTATTACTTCCCTATGGTGATTTCAATAAACGTAATAACTTACCATAAATTCAGGCCCCAAAACGTAAACAGATTCACCAGAGATCCTCATTACAGCAGCATACTTAGCCATGATTGAGATGCATAATGCTTTTTCTATTGGCGTATGTTGTTTCAATCAAATCCTATGGCAAAACACCCAAAGGCTAGGAAATGCTGTAATACAAGAATGGGATTCTTTTTGTTTGTTATCCCAGTTTCCTATCCCTCTTTACTTAACTTGGCCTGTTGTCTTACCTGTTACCTCTTCTCTTCCGCTTAGCATCATACTTATGGTGAGACGTTTCGTTACAGGCCTTAGTTTTAGGGTATAGCGTTATTATTAACAGTGTAGTTGTGAAATGCAAGTATTTCACTGCTTCTCTTTTTGGTGCTTTCTTTCTGCAGTTTCTAGAGATGTAGCAAATAGTGCTTGTAAAAGAGATATCTCAGGGCAATGAGATAATGCATACTGTAAATACACCAGGTGTCACATCTCTCTAATGCATCATTATAGCTGCAGTAGCTAAGGCAGATCCAACCGTAGGGAAATCTCTATTATAGCAGAGCTTCCTTTGAGATTTGTTTTGGTTGTAGTAACTGAGAGGACAGCTCAATAGCACTTACCTTCTAAATGGCATCTTGCAGAGTTGACATGAGCTAGCTTGAGGACCTAGCAACCTGATGACCCAGCTGTTGGGACTGTCTGCCTCCCAGATTACATCTTGTCTCTGTTTTCCACCAGGTGGAATCCTCTAATCATGGTGCAGGTTTACTAAAGGAGGGCATTAGAAGTACAGCACTTCCACCACTTCATAAATGAAGTTTGCATCCTGATTGTGGTCCTCAGCGTGCTGTCTTCTGTTTATGGCTTTCCTGCAGGTCACAGCATTTACAAGTTTCAATATTCAATCAGTCATCTGTCAGAAGAACTGTGCACTGTACATATTAGAAATCAATGATTTTCAGCTTGCCTTCATCTTTTGATAGCATCCACAAGAGACAATAACAAAGACAAAGAATGTGTCACTTAGAGTGATTGGTGAACAAGCTTTCTTCCCATGTCATCTTTAGTTTTTGGGATCCTTATGCAGTGTTATGCAGGATGAAGATCTTTTGATTGTTGTGTGATCTTAAACCCGCAAATTAGCCCTCATAATTCCTCCATTCACATATGTGTCCATATGAGCACACCATCTCTTCAGAAAATAATAATATATAATTTTTCCCTACAGCTGGGATATGTCTCTAATAAATTATGGATTTGCTTTAATATTGTATGAAATAGCTTAAAACATGACATCTGAGACCTTCATTAAATCTGTGAAAGGGTTTTGAGGGAAAGTACTGTGCAACTCTAATTTAACCTAGTTGTGAAGGTTTCTTTTCTGCTAACTGCTACAGGGCAAGACTTGTGCTTAGAAATGACCTGTCCTTTATTGGGAAGAAGGCACGGTCCAGTAGGCACCACACCAGGCTCACATCTGGGGAGACAAGCTCCCATCCTTACTCTGCAATAGATGTGACCTTTGGTGAGCCATCTAATCACTGGTATCTTAGTTGCTGGGTTAGCAGACTGCTATTATCTTTCTTCACTATGCCACAAAGGCTTTTCCGAGCCCTGAGACACTGTGTTAGTGGGGACAAAGGACCTCTTACAATAATACCTCTTTCATTTGTGGGTCCCCTCACCCCCCCCCCCAAATGACTGTTCCAGCTTTTGAGAGCACAACTGTTTCTTCCCATGGCATCCACTGCCTCCATGAGGATTACTGCAGATGTGAAGGGGTAGCGACCAACCATTCTATATCCTGTTGCTCCTTCTGTAGCTTTTGAATGGCAAGCACAAGACCTAGATGCCAAGTCACAGAAGAGATTGTCTAGAGGAGCAGCTGGCTGCTTGGCAGATGCATCATCCTAGCAGCTTTGAAGCTGCCCATGGGTCTGTCACATAGTTAAGCTACCAGGAGACTTTCTTGGCTTCTTTGTCTTTTATAGATGCCATTTTCTATTAAGTATTCTTTGGTTCACAGGAATTTTTATTACTCATAAGCCTGTAGTTTGTAAATAGGAGTTTAAAAGTTTCATTTTCATGTGGAAAGCAGAATTTTTTTTTTTTTTTTAAAAAAGAGTCCCACAAGTGGCAGAAACAGAGATGCAAGATTTTATGCTTAAAGCAAAATGCTCAAGCTATAGAAGTTTCATTTGACTCCTTAACCCAATATAGGAAGTTATCGTCCTAGAAAAGATACAAGAAAAATAAAGCTCAGTGATATCAGCTACTCAACACTCACTGAAAAACAGACTCCTTCACAGGGTCTCTTACTGGTTTCCAGAAAATGCAAGAGAGGAAGCTCCTTTACAAAATGAGGTGACTTTGATTTTAGAGATGACTGTGTTTTTCTACAATTGGTTTTATTGATTCTACATAGTTAAATAAACAAATATTTTATTCAACATTGCTTGCAAAAGAAAACAATGAAGAAAGCAGTGTCAATATGTTTAAGTCTAACTAAGAGCTTTCCTACTATAATATGTATGCTATCCTTTTTCAAGTAGTTCAATAGCTTCTCTCTGATTTGTCAAAAATCACTTAGAAATGCATCATATAGTTTCTGAACTATAGGCGCCATCCTTGGAATAGGTTTTGGACAGAAAAATTACAAATTTTTCCTTTTTATGTATAAGCCTTTTATCAAATGCATTGTCCTGTATAGATTTCAAGAGTGAATTTATTTCCTAATTGACATGAATGTATTGTTTATACACTTCGATTTATGCCTCAGTTTTTGTTTCTGTCAGTCTTTAGCTTTAAATACAAAATCAGCAATAAAAATATCAAATGTTTCTGTTTATATTTTGTAAGCAAAGAGAAATAAGAGGTATTTACGTGAGCCTAGAAACTGAGTAGCCGTGAGACAGCACAGGTTGAGAATGCAGGTGATTTCTTGGGGGTGCTTAGCTTTTCCTTTGATTAAAGCATTGAAACCACGCTTTCCACGTAGCTTTCACTGGCTTAATTTCAAGGTATGTGCACATCTAATAGTGGGCATTGCTGATGGAACAAAGACAGATTTCTTCATCAGGGAGTTTGACCCCTGCACTTCAACTGTGATTTATCCTGCCTGTCTGTATATTAGACCAAGAGCTCATTTTCAAAACGGATGTGGCTTCAGTAGCTTCGCAGCAGCACCCTCAGAATGTTCCAGAGGCTCAGCTTAAGGTCCTTATAATAGGATTAAACCTTTGTAAATGAGTAAGGGTTTCAAGGTAGGATTTTATCGAATGCTGTTTCTGGAGCTGAGGAACTGGGAAATCACATAGTAAAATGTCATTTCTTTGAAAGAAACAGCACTAATAACAGTAACAGTAGAAGGATTCATGACCGGTGATACAGCTGAGAACAAAAGCTTTGCATATTACCTCTGAATTAGGAAGGTAGATTTCACCTATCTTTGCAATTGTGTCTCTGGTCCTTCCTCAGGTTCATGAAACTAAGGAAAAGGAGGATCATCTTGTTGGGAAAGATGCCTGCTAGAAAAGAAAAGGCGTCATTTACCACTGGCATAAGGGTTTTTTTTGTTTGTTTTTTTTCTCTTCCTCCCCCCGCCCCCTTCTCTCCTGTAATGTAAAAGGAAACACTGGTCTCTTCTTTTGGAGGAGTAATAGGCCTCATTTTATCTAAGGCCAAAAGATAACAGAAGGGAAAATTTATCGTTCTTCTCCTCTTACATCTTTTTTCCTCATAGACAGGAAAGGATGATAGCTCTTTTGCCACTGC
>VZSV01000008.1:4548178-4702812 GCA_013398735.1 Nothocercus julius | reverse complement strand
TCCCTCTCTCCCTCTCCCCCATTCTTTCATCTCTGTTAATCTCTAGCTCTTCCCTTGGAGCTATTCCAGAAAAGGAATGTTTAACCGTCCTGGTATACTGAATTCAGATGGGTCTTTTTCCTCAGATGGAAATCCCATTGGAGAAGCTTGTGGAGGGGTTTCTGTGGCATTGACAGTTACAAATTAACATGTTTCAGAATTACTTATATTTCACATGCTTAACGTTAGGGAGAAGCTCCCACGTTAAGGACAGGATGGAAAGAAAATCACTTGCAGATAAATGAGGGACATACAGTGTGTTTCCACTTCAGTTCATTTTTGCTAGCTCTTGTTTTTTAACTTGCTAATCTTGAATCTTTATCTCTCCTAATCACAAAAAAAGTGACAAATGTGATTATTTGAAATGATGTGCAAGAAAGCCTGATAATTGTTGTTTAATCCATCTCTATATGCAGCTACCTCGCGCCTTCAGAATTCATCTTAAATCATAGATTTTCAGTAGTGTCAAAATGAATTAGTTATGCTAATGCTGAATATGTGATCAGCAGGCAATAATTCTTGTTAGGTTTCACTTAAATTTGCATCTTTTTAAGTGCGTGACGAAAGAGTATTGGCTTTATTTTCTGTGATGTTACTGAGTAAAGGTGAAAGGTCCTCTCTTTGAAATTACTAGTAAAAAGTAAATATGTTTATTGTAAACTACACTTTTTTTTTTTTCTTCCTTGTCACTGGCATTTATGAATTGCCTTTGGGAATTTGGTTTATACTTATTTTGTGCAGATAATGGAATAACCCCATGTAAGTAGGCTCCTGCAAGTACATATGTTGTTATTGACCATAGTTCTTTTGATTTTATGCCAAGTATATCTTGAAATATGCAAAAGTACATGGGCTGCTAGCAAAAAGTAGCCTTAAATGATATCTTGCTTCATGTTCCATTTGGATTCTGAATGAGTCATAAATTTCTACATTATTTTGAAATATTTTAACTTGTAGGAGTCACGCAAGTTGTCATTTGCACTGCAAATTCCGCCTTTGCTTTCATGTTTCTGAGATCATTGGAGCTGCAGCAGTGTAAAGAGGGTGTGGAAGGATCTGAGCTTTGTATCTTTGTCCTATGCTTAGTTTTTCCATAAACAGATCCACATTTCTAGAGTATGCATAATCATCAGCAGCAAATCATCAGGATTCAGTCAATTGGTATGAAGGATGCTGCAGGTATTCAGAGAAGGGTGGAAAGAGCCCCAGTCCAGATGTGCAAAACAGTGATTTTATTCTTGAGTTACACTGGTTTCTGAAATGTATCTGCTCTACTTGTTGATTCTCAAGAGGTTCTACCACAAAAGAATTTGGCTAATTCCAGTATATGTTTAAAGTCATAAATATCTGGCCAAGCCCTAGCCTGGACTTCTGCTGGAACCCTGGAGCCCATGATAGAGCATACAGTTTGTAAGGAATCTGATTGCTTTGAAAACACGCAAATGTAGTTTCAGGAGTTTTCTCTCTAAATGTGTAAGGCTGTCAGTTCTTTGCTAGTGACTCTCCACTTGCTTAGGATTTTTTTTTTTTTTTTTCTTCAGCAACAAGAGAGAAAATGGGCCGGCTTCCTTGTGTCTGTTCTCATTACTTTCTTTTTTTTCCTTTATGTCCTATTAATACTTCTAATATACTGCTATGTTATAATTGCATGAAGCTTATTACCATTTTCAGGTAGAAATCTGGTATATTATAATGGTGAAAATAGGCAGTCTAGTAATTACTGCTCCTACTAACTTGTGCTTAGGAGACCTCCCTAGCTCACCTGTGCATTTCTCATGTGCTTCCGGATTAATCACTCCTTGCTCTATTTAACAAGTAGGAATAAAGTGTCCCTGTGCTTCCCTACCAAGGGTGTGTGAAGACAAATTCCATGAAGGGTACTCTCAGATATTACATGGATAAATGTAAGTAAACACACAGGAAATTTAGAGCATGAAATCCAAAATGACAAGATACTTTGGGATACACAGAATATCTGTCTTTGAACCTAGATAGATAATTGCTAGTCTGGAAGCCCACCAAAAATGAAGTTAGGGATGTTTTTCTGAATTAGGAGGGAAAAAAAAGAAAAAAAAAAATGGTAATATTGCTTCTTTTGGTATGGTAGTTGTGTTTTTCTATTATTCTTTCTGGACAACGATTTGAATCCTAATGTTAGTGTTAACTTGATATAGTCCATGAATTATGAGATTTTAATTAGATGATGTGGTTGTGAACTGCTAATTTTTTCCTCCTATGAAAAGTGGCACTTAAATAAAACCGTTAAAGTAGGCCACTTCTAACTTCACCAGAGAAAGCTTTCAAGGCATAGCACATTGTGTTTAGTATCACTTTAGAATTCCATAAATCTTTGATCAGCTATTATTTAATCTTTGTCTAAATTGGAAGCTAGTGATGGTCCCTTAAGATTTGCTATGGAATTGAATGAAATTTAATAAGGCGCCTGACAGTTACTTGATTGTGATTCGTAGCACTTTCATATTACAGGCTTAAGCAATACTGACCTCAAAAGGGCTGTCATTCAGACTAGGTGGAGGGCGGAGAAATAAAGCATTTTATTCTTCTTCCAGTCCTTTTTACTTGATAAGCCCTTAATACAAGTCTAAATGAAGTTTTGACCAATTCTGAGACCAGTTCTCTCAGAGATAGTGGATTCCTTTCTGGAACATTTTAGAGTAAGAAGTGAAAAACAAGACAACATCTAAATGGTTTTCACCTTGACAACCCTGACAGACTATGAATTTAGAGCAGAAAAGCGCTAGGAGATCAGATGACACAGGATACTTCTCAGGGGACCACCTGGAGCATTTTGAAGGTCCCCACAACAGACTGTGGGTTACCCTGTGCTGCGGGAGGTCCTGCCACCTGCTCAAGCAGAAACCAAATGGTTTGAAACGATGCAGCTGATTATTTCAGCTTGATGCTCAACACAAATAGCTGAGAGAGGAAACCTCATCTCTTCAAGAAAAGTTTTCATTTATGTTTTCGAAAGTTGCCTTTCTCACGGGCGCGTGTAGATGCCATCTCGATTATTAAAGCACAATTGCATTAGTGACAGGCTGCTTCCCTCGATTAGTTTTGACACAGTGTAATTGTATGGCTTTAAGTATAGTTATCTTATGACTCCTAATGGATGTTCCTGCATCTCTGTTTACTACCAAAGCCACCTTTTCTTTTCTTTTTCCATTTGTATAATGCATGGTTTGTTTTTTCAATTTTAATCATAATTAGGCAATATTGTTTATTATTTATACTAACATCTAAATGTCAAGGCTCCATGGAATTACACACAGTAGAATATATTAAATACCCTTCTAAATCATTTGGAGATAATGCTATAATGTCAGTGTGCTTTCAGCACTTTGGTTCAGTAACAAAGACTGGTTTGTAGGTAAAGTAATGGAAGAAAGAGCAAAAAGAATGAAAATGAGCGGGGAGAGCTGGCTTTAAGCAGAGACTTAATGGGAAGTAGTGACTTAAGTACCTGATACTGCAGTGACCTGAAATAGTCAAACTTCACTGTGATGGATAAAATTCTGTAACTAAATTCTTGCTCCATTGTTTCATGTGTTTGAAGGCAATTACCGTACTGCTGAGCTTCAGTGTCCTTTCCCTACATACTAGACAATTCTAATTCTTTAAGCCTTTCTGCACAGGTTAGGCTTTCTAGGTCTCAGATCACTGAAATGCTTTTGCAAATGTTATCCTCAGTTGCCTTTGAAATGTTATCTTAAGTTGCCACTTAGCTTCGTGCTATACTGTTATCTTATTTTCCTCACTTTAATGAATATAAAGTACAAACAGTGCTACTCAAGTGAACTGGAAGCTAACTAGCTAACTAACTATGGGAAATTAATCAGAAGTTCATAAACAAGTGATAATAACTGTAAATTGACATGGAAAATTTTACATACTTTTTGATGTGACTTAATAAAAATATATAAACTAAAAAGACATCGAATGGTGCCCTCAAAAAAACAATCAGTGAAGAAAAGCTAGAACTGTGACACTTTGCCCAAGCAGGCATAGGTTTTCATCTGCACTAACTGCAGTATCTGTGACCTAGATAATGTTATTACTGAACAGATAGATAGGAAAGGTAAAAGATGAAGGTAATTCTGTTCATATAGCCATGTCTTGACAATTACAAATAACAAAGAAATAATCAAAGAGTGATTTACCAGACTGTAGGACAACTAACAACTTGCATGTTCTTAATAGGAATTGCTGCAAGCCTCCCTCTTCTGTGAGCCTGATGAAGAAAGGATGACGGTAACACTGTGTTATTGCATTGAAAGCCTGTCCGATTATGCTAGTGTTTTTTTATATACAATCAGAGGAAATGTCATTTTTAAGTAGCATTTTAGCAACATAGGTTGTACTGACTTACAAGCTGGAGTTCTGCTGGCAGTTTTCTGTGCTATAGTTCTACTTTATCAGTAACCAGCCCAGGAATTCTAGTCTCTCACATACACCAGGGCATCTTTTGACTTTAAGTGGAAAGATACTGCCCAAATGAGAAGTGCTGTTATTGCTTTTTGTTATTGGTGAACTTACTATCAAGCTTTCATTGGTAGGTAGGAAAATAAAAAACAGATTTTTTTTGAGGGGGGTAGGGAGACAATATGCACAGAATCCAAGTTTTCAATGGATTCGATGGGAATCAAACAGCAGAAAATGGTGTCTTGGATGAGTCCACACCTCTTCAGAAGCAATTTGTTGTCAGGTCTTTTTTGGAGCTTGCTATGTCTGTGTGTTTCTAGGACTGTACTACAGACTTCTCTGTGGGCTCTGGATTTTCTTCGTAAAAGTAGAGTGACACCATATAATTCCCCAGACTTCTGTACATCCATATTTTAAGCCCCTCTGCAGGCATGCGGTTGGCTTATGCTTCAGGCAGTGGTTCCAACTGACTGCAAATGACGGTAAGCTTTTTGAATGATCACTGGCATAAAAATCAACCATTTATTTTTTATTTCAGTGAGGAGCAATTTAAGACTACAGTTTAGCAAAACATGGAGATATGCTCTATTGCACAAGGACATTTATCCAGTAATGATTCAAAGGAAAGCTAATGCTCACTGGTGCAAGTATTGCAAGGTTGCTGTTCCTTCCTCAGCTCTCTGCTCCTGACCAAACTAACTAATATCCAGGCAGGTTTGGAACTAATATCACTACAGGCCATAATACTTTGATTAATTCAGAAGTCTCAGTGTTCTGAAGACTGAACTCATTTATGCTGTTAAATGCTTTTCCTTCAGAATTATATTCAGCTATGTTATTCATCCAGAGAAGCTCTACTTTATACCTGTAAATATGCACACGATTTTCAATAACATTAATAGGAATTGCACCTGTATTCATAGAGAACAGAGGGCTTTGTGCTTTCAGGTTTTCTCTTTCTCAACAATGATGCTTTGAGGGCACTATTTCTTTTAAGAACAGAACCCATTTAATTTGCTTGGACTTTGAAATCTTCTGGTGAAGAATAATTGCCTGACATACAGCTCCTAGGAGGTGAATATAAATGAAAGACATTTTCCAAGCTGCAAAGCAAAATTACTAAATGCCTGATTAGAAGATCTGTGTCACTTGTACTGCTTCATTATGAGAACTCTCTTAAAAATTTCATATCAACACTTGCCTTTCACACTCCACAGCCTGGTGCCTATTAAGACACAGAACAAACGGTATCTTCTTATCCCATATAGGATGGGAGATAAACTAGTAACAAGCTCTGTTGTAGCTACACCAAGAGGCCACAGTATGGGAAGGGCACAGTAGAGAAAGGCAGCATCTGTGGCACGGGCCTGGGAAAGCACATGTAGCTTCTGAGGTGTACAGATGGGGATAACCGACTCCTCTCTTTGCTGTTGCATGAGTTGTGCATTCTAACTTTTTTTTCCTAAAAATGTAGGATAAGAAAAAGACTTAAACCTTGCAAATGAGAAATGATTTCTGCAGAAGAAAATGGCTCTTGCAAGTGGAGTCATCTTCTAAGATATGAGTCATCCACAGAATTTCTTGTATTTACTTTTGCTTACTTCATTTTTTTTTTATTGCCATCTACTATGCAACTGATTTTATTACCTCCATGTAACACCAGGAAAACAGATCTCAGGCCTGATTCGTCTTTGCACTTATGTCTATGTAAGTTTGGGACAACCACAATGCCCTAAATTAGAGATTATAAATGAGTCAGACACAGCAGACTCATCCACCTTGAACATTAAACATTTAGAACTTAGGATGGATTCCTAAAGAATCTAACTGAAGAATTTCAGACAACTAATGAAATTGTAGACAAAAATTAATTAACGGTCACTTCTAAAAATAGCATGTTAGCAATCAAATACCCATGCATTTGTGCTCCAGAATTGTGTTAACTTCCAGTGAAAAAAGATCAATTTGTTACAGCATGTGGAATTCATATACATAATTTCTTTTAATTTCTGAAGTATCTTAGTTGAGTTTTCCATTGCATATATCGTGACTGAAAAACTAGCTAATTCGCAGCAACTGTAAGAGATTGCCGTGGCTGAATCTCTTTCCTAGTTTTCTTCCATACCTTTCTTTAGAGGAGGGAGAGAGAACTGTATTATCAGTAGGATCCTTTTATTTTTTTCTTTAAATTCAGTGTTGTACAACTTTTTGTAATGTGACATTATACAGCAGCCTCATTGTATTCAACTTTACCGTTTGTTGCTCAGCCATGAGCTTGATGATTGAATGAAGTGTGAGGTGAGTTTAAATCCTTTTTCTAAAGGAGATTCTTCACTTCATCATTATCTTGCTTCACTGATTGTTTCTGGGACTTACAAAGATGCACCCGTACAAAATATTCTACAGCTCCTACTCGGAGAATAGAGTGGCTAAGCAAAAGACTGCAATGGAGTCCTTAGGGAGCAAGCCATGCAGTTATAGGTTGGAGAACATATTCTAAACTTCTGCTCTTTTCATCTTTTGAGTGATGATCTCCAAAACCTCTTGTTGTCTAAGTCTCACCAGAGTGCACAGTTATCACTTGTATGTTCTTCAAGCTAGGCTACCTTGACTTCTGTATTTTTATTCCCACTGGGACTATGGGTCCTTTCCTATAGTTTTTTTCTGAATTGGGTTGTCCCTGGCGAAAGGTATTACTAGCTACACTCCAAACCAGGTACTATAGACCCGCCTCTTTATACCAGTTGCTTGTAATGGTGATTGTTAGTTCAGAATCTCAAAGGTGCCGCAGGCACAGCTAACAAACTGATGGTGTTTCCACAGTGGAAGAGGGTCAAGAGTTTGGTGGAAGAAATCAGAGAACTTCGCATAATCTAATATGGATTTAGCAGGTTAGAAAGAAGCCTGGAAAATGGGACAGTGATGCTGATAGTGGTGCTGTGAGAAGAGTAACACAAAACACAGAAGCTCCCAAGCAGTGCTGGTGTGGTACACTTGAGAAAACACATGCGTTCAAGTATTTTGTGATGTTTGATTTTTCTGAAATATGGAAATGTGTGTGTGGGAGAGGGGTAGTCGATTTGTTTGTATGTCTTGATGTATATCTTGATGTAAATTACTATACTGTTATATTCTAAGATTCATCAGAAATGTCTGTGATATTACAGAAATGGTGTAATTCTGCATAATGATAAAATATGCATTTCTATAATTTACCTAATAATTTGTCTAATGCTAAAGCTCTCCTCCCCAGACTATAGGGGTAAGCAGCCCTATTTCCTGTGGATTCCATACATGTTTATTTTGGTAAACAATCCGTAGCACGTATTTCTTTGTGAACTGCAAGGCTGGTTCTCCCCTACCTATGGCTGGGCTGTGAAGCACCACAGATGGTGATGCTGGTGCTCAATGTGCGAACAGTATGGGACAGGTCTGGCAAACCTGCCAGGCTTCGTGAGACGGTCTCAACTCTTGAAATGGACGCGTTCCTACGGACTCCAGCAGCTTGAATTAGCGTTCATCCCAGCTTTGCTCTGTCTTTAGATTTCTAAGGCAACTCTCTTTAGTAACGTAGGAGTGCTCTGTGTTATATATCTACTTTTTTTTTTCTTTCAGAATTCAGAATGTATAGGCCTATTTTTATTCCTGCTCAGTGGAAAGCATATGTCTGAGTCGTTCCTCTGAACTTATTTACACAGAAGAAAGGCCCTTTTCAGGGTTATGTATTGCATATATGCTGTCACATGCTGATAGGTTACTTACAGCTCTAAATCCCTTTTACACTATTTAAAAATCAGCTGTTTGACACTCTTTATTCCTGTGGCATCAGTGGAACTTAGCTAATTATATTGGCTGAGAATTCATTCTTTTCTTATGGAACTTATTTAGTCAGAATTTGAGAGTATAGAGGACTACAAAATGTAGAAATATATTAATGCTACTTTTATAACAGTAATGAGAAATGCACTTACATTTAATTTGTTTTGAAGTAGTACAAATAATCAAAGTCCAAGTTTTACAAAAAAATCATTCGGATGTGTCAGCGACTCCATGAATGCCAGTATATGTTATGTGCAACTCAACAGACTGAAAATATTTAAATATTCTCTGTGCATTGGGAACCACTCAGTGTTTGATGGACTGGAGTTTAACTCGACAAGTTAAAATAATTTTTAGATTGTCTCTGGAAAATTTGAAAGAGAGCAATTATCTCAGAAAATGTGATTTCAAATGAAAATCTGTTTTTTTTCTTAGTCTAGTGTATGTTCATTTTGAAGTCTTTCAATGAGTTCCATTACTGACTGTTCTCTCAGAAAACATGTCTTGAGACAAGATACCAAGCTTGAAGGAGAATTGTTCCATGCAGCGCAGCAATGCACTGCTCACTGACACGTATCTAGAGAGTAAAGGGGGTTAAGTCTTCTGCTGCTTTTCTCTTCTGAAAAAGAAGGGAGAAATTAAGTCCATTCCAACAGATCAGTTACCCTTATAGAGACTTCGTAATTAAATTAATATCTTAGATGCTGTTTTGTTCAATGTATTCCTACTTTTATTCTTTTAATCTTTCAATCTGTCATTAAGTATTTAAGGACATTTTAAGTCTCTGCATTGAAAATCTAGGCTGATTTCTTATACAAATTATGTTAAGCAGTCAGCTCACTAAGCTATGGAGAGAATGGGGATATACCATTTCTCAGTATGATAAGGACTTAAACCTACTCCTGGAAACTGATTCTTTTTCCACTTAGCACTTCCTCATTTTATACTTTATCGGTAAAATGGCTATAAGTAACACCCTGACAGAGGGATGCAGTGACAAAGTTAACAAACACTACAAAGATCTGATTATTCACAGGATTTCATGAAGAGTTGAGCATCTCCTGACTTTGGGAATGAAGATCTCGACACTTCGTCCGCTCAGTCCAGATGCATAACTGATACCCACCCTTACCAGTTCCTGCAGTGAAACCCAGGCAGGCGCTGAGGTGTCTGAATGGACTGCTTCTTAATAAGGCAGAAAAGCAAGTGCAAGCTAACTTCACATCTCTCTTTGCAAGTCTTGTATTGAGAAACTGACTGTCCTTAAGAAAATTTGCTTTTCTGCACTTAATCTACTCAACAGGAAGCAAACCTTGACTAAAAGTCAGATGACATCAGCAAAGTCTTGCTTTGCTTGAGAGAATATTTCTAATCTTATCAATAATTCTGGAAAACCAAGTGTTTAGCTGTTGTAATTGTTACCTGCTCAAGGGATATGAAGGATACATCATGAGCATCAAACAAAACCAGAACTCCTAAATCATCAGTACCACATGGGAAGAAATCTCCAACTGTGGTGCACATCGCACAGAAAATCCAGCTGTCTTATGTAGAGCCATCTTCTGTCTGCATTTTATCTGTGTCATTGCAGTGAAGGACATGAAGAAGCTCCTTACTCTGAGCATTATCAGTGATTTCAAAACTGTTTCTTTTCTGCTTGCATCCACGTTTCTCCGTTCATCGGCTTTCAGGTCTTTGAACAAAGAGGATTTTGAATGCATATAAAATATTTACATTTTATGGTTTTTTTGTTGAATTTATTTTATTTTCACAAGTGGCCCAGTGTTCTGTAGACATTGGAACTATAATACAGCTTTTGTGTAAGATTTAAAATGTTGTAGTGTCTGCCTTAGAAAGTCACCATTATTATTATAGCAGAGCATGAAGCAGGTTTATTTACAGAGAAATAGACATTTTCTGGTACTATTCTTTTATCTCTTGCTTTCTTAACATATGATTAATTACCCATCTTGTTGTAGGTTTATAAACTTAGGTAGATAGGAGTATTAGGCTAATATTCATATGTATGCTTTTCTTTGTGCCTATGATTTGTCCCACAGAAATTAGACAAGCAGAGTTACTCATTTGCATCTCTGTGCACTGCCTTACTGACCACAACAGCCCTGTGGGCCTGAAAACTCAGGATTAGTGACTTCAATAGGGCTATTTTGGGGACAGGAGACTTGCTGATCTGATTTAGTGTGGCCCGACGGTATTCTCCAGTACTTCTTTTTAATTATTATTATTTTACTTTAAAGTTTGGTGGGAGTTAAAGTTTCTGTACTTCTTTAACAGTTTTAAATCTCAATGGATTCTGTTTTTGACAACCGTGAAAACCCTGTTTCTGAGGCTTAAAGATGCCATGTAACCAGACCCATTATGTGAGAGAAGTCCACATAACAGAAATGTGTGCTTGACAGCAGTAAGAGATTGCTGTGGCTGAATCTCTTCCCTAGTTTTCTTCCACACCTTTGCAACAGAGGTCCAACAGAGTCAAGATTTCCTATCTGTGGCATGTTTCTCATCTGTAAATTCGTAGCTATGCTGGCTGCATGTGGGTAGCTAGATACATATTCAGGCAAATGAAGGAACCTATTAACCTGGAGCAGCACACTTCAAACATTAATCATAATTATTAATCACACTAAGTTTTACCAGTAACTGGAATTTGGCATCCAGATTTAGAGTAATTGTTACATTACTGCATATTCAATGCATGTGGCTAAATAGATCCATGTTAAATCATTCTGCAACAAGTAAGTGTTTTTCAGTCTGATTTCTTTAGTTTCATGGCATTGAGTCATTCCGTGTTTCTGTTTTCCCCATTATAATAAAAATGACTATAGAAACCTCACTTTCTTTCTGAATTGCCTGAGAAGGTCTTTGCTGGAACTTAACTGACAATTACAGATTCTTCGGATTTCTATAGTTCTTGAATGTATTTGTTATATACCATTAGTCACCAGGTGAAGCCCGTCAGTAATGGCAATACCCTTCAGCAATAGCTCAGGAGAATTTAACACTGATTGATGGCAGGTCACCTGGAATTGGTTGGCAGAATTTCCAATTTTCTGTTGGGAAATTGCTTATTTCTTGAAGTCTATTCCCATTTTTGCACGTGGACAGCAAGCTGAGATTATACATTATTATGTGTCCAACTATAAAATTGTGATGGATGGTGTCACACATTGAAAGAGAGTTAAACATTTCATTTAGGGCTAGTTTCAAGCAAAAGGCTAAGTAACTTTAAATTGTAAGCTATAACTTGTCTTTGGCTTTCATTTGTTCATTTGGATTCAGAACAACAGTATTGCATCTTAACTAGTTTTAAATAGAGAGCTATTTGCTTTGTTATCATTATTTTAAGTATTCAAAGGATTATGATATCTTTGTTTCAAACACTTTTCCACTTTCTGAGGTTTATCCAGGGACTGACTGACTGAGTAGATTAATGTTTTACTTTCACTTGCAGGACCTAGGTTAAAATTCTGGCAAACTTGCATTGACAGAAAATCAAAGGCCATTCAGCAAAGCCTTCCCACAGTTTTTCTTTTATATCAGAAGGGAGAACAGCCAATACCAGCCAGTCATTTCCTGTTTCCAAAGGGATGCATGTTAAAAGCAAGAGCAGACTTTTAATTCCATTAGCGTACAATATGTATTATCTTTTTAAAACCTGGCTGTATTGTTTGTATTGTTGGAACAAATAACCTATGCCCTTCCATAATCTAGTGGAAAATAGTGACAGTAGAAATAAGAGCCGATGTTATCACTCAAACAAGAAAATGTTATACGTTTATGACATTCTCAAAGTAGAAGCAAAACAATAATGACTCTGGTTTGAAGTCTTAGACACAAATCTTAAGAAGATTTGAGTTACCTAAAAATCAGGCTGCTAGTGTGGAACACAGAGCCCACAGAGCCCTTTCTCAGCTGATCCTATGCTGCAAGGCAAGAGGGCTGGAAATAGTGTTCAAGAGGGTACATTGGTGACTGCGAGTGGAGTGGCACATCTCACTATCCTTGCCTTTACCTGCTAAAAATCAGCTTCCCCGCTGCCTTCCTCGTGCTTGAAACTTCATTTCTTTCCTACACTGTGAGACGGCTGAAGCAGGATGGGTAGGGGTGACCTTCCCCTGGTTTTAAGTAGCCTTTAGCTCGGTCACTGGGTTTTCCAGGAGGCAATAAATGTAGGACTTCGGGCATTTGGACAGGAGCTCTTCCACTTCCTGGAGAGCGTGTTAATTATTGGCTGTAGTATGAAGCACCCCTCCTTTGGCCGTATTTGACAAGACAGTGATCATTGCAATTTAATTTTATAGTGTGCTTTTTCCTGCTGGTTTATGGTCTGCATACTCTGAATCTGCCAGCAGGCTCAAGTGCCTCAGATGACTTTGATGAAAAAGTATCTTGTTTCTGAATGCTGCTTGGGAGCGGGCAGGGCTGAGCACGAAGGCACCTTAGCCACATGAGCACTGCACTAGCTGGGCTCTCCCTGAGCTTCCTAAATACACAAGGAGCTTCCTAAAAGTCTCTCCTGAGGGTTAGGCAGCTGCAGGCAGCATGGGTTCTTGTGTCAATATTTTGTGCTAAAAGCAAAAACTTCACCTAAATCCCTCTTCAGTTACTTAATATCTTCCCTGAATCTGTTCTTTCTGTCCAACTGTTCATCTGCACACCAAGGTTACAGACTTAAATCCTTATTTTAATGAGAAAGAGTGCCAAGATAAAATCAAAGGGTACTCAAGGTAAATCAAGTTCTCTGTATAAACTTCAGCACTTTCAAAATTTGTCCCTAAAGGAAATCCAAGATAAAATAACTCTTTTTATAAGGTAGCTAAGGTACTCAAGAGAATCCGAGTAGAACATGGGAATTGGAGGCATTACTTCAGAAGCTTTTATATTCCAAGATTTAATTAGATGTGCCTACCTAGAACTGTGGAAAGATGTTTAGTCCTTTTAGATATTTTTCTTACAGATTCCTATTATGAAGAAGCTATTTAATATCACACAATGTCTGATTCAGAAATCTATCCTACTAGGAACAATCAAATGTGTTATTTAGTCTTCCATTGCAGGTTATACTGATGAGACTTACTGAACAAGCAAATAGTACATTTTTTTCTAGAATTAAAAATGTATTTGGAATCTTTATTTTCATTCCACTTGGTGTATACTGGATATTAACCTATTTTCATTATCTTGAAAATTAACTGATTCAGAATTGTTCTGTATGCCCAAACTAGAATTCAAACAAACATGCTAATTATTGTTTCTAACCCTCCGCAGTTATAAGAAAATAAATACCTTTCTGCAACATTTGAAGTCATACAAGCCTTGCTTTATTTTCTCAGCCCTAGGAGCCAATACTTGCATAACTATTGATGCTTTTTATCAGAAGCATTGGTGCACATCAGTGAGAACTTTCTACCACCTTGAAAATGACTTTTAGAATATTTCATTAGCAGACTGTCTTTCAGAACTCAAGTTGACATTCATGTTTCTTCACACCAGTCTTTCATCCACAAAGCTCTTTGTTCTGCTGAACAGTTTCGAGACAATATGGGCAATCAAAAAAAAAGCAAAGGCTTATGACCTATCTGCATCTTCCATTCCAACATTTGATCAGTCTTATTCAAATCTGATCTTTTAATACTTCTGAGAACTTTCTGAAAATTTTATTTCCTTTCTTTCATTATGATTTTATTATTTCAAAAACTTCAAACTTAATGAAATGGTAGTTCTCTATAAGTGAGAGGCGAACGCCATTGATGGCTACACATTTATCCATTTTCATCTCTTTCAATAGTCTACGTGAAAAGAATCCAAAAACTAGAATAGTGGGAACTATCTTTTGTATGTATATTTTACAGTCAGAGACGTGCGGTTGCCTTTGCCCTTGTGCATTTGCTTCTTAACAGTAAAACACAGGAGTGGATTGCTTAGCAGTTGTAAGGAGGCAGAAAGCTGCCTGAAACTCATATAGCTATGGAATTAAATATGTGTGTTTAGAAAGACAAAGATCTTTATTACAGATCAGTATCTCTAGCTAAATTAACATCACCTGACTTTTGTTGAGACTTTGCCGTAAACTGCGACACCGGCTGCATATTCGTTTGTGTGTGAGTGAACCTTGGCACTGCAGCTGCATTACTGAGCGCTTGCGGCCTTCTCAATGGCATGAACAGGGCTTCACTTGCAGTCACTTCAGAAAAGATTCAGAAAGCAAATTCTGTGGCTGGTGGAGGAGGGAGGTAACCCAAGGCTGAAAACAGACCCAGACACATTTAAGTTAAGGCTGCTTTGGGGCTTCGTTCCCTTCTTTGAGCGCCAGTCATCTTGCTTCTCCAGCCTATGGCAATAACAATTAAGCATCCCTTTTTCCACATGACTGCTCTAAAAAAATGAAGTCATTACGTTGTTGATGTTGCGATATTTTGCATAATAAGGTTACTTGTCTGGAGTGTAGTATTGTTTTGGCTTCTGCTCCGAGATGCAGTGATTCATTAATGCCTGTGCTAGATAACTGGGCCAGATTCTCAGCTGGTGAAACTTTATGCCCCAGCAGGTAGTGAGCAGATGAAGCCTTTCCCATCGCACAGAGGCATAGAAGCTTCATCAGCAACTGTTTTTCCTAGACTTTATTCTACAATGGAGGAAAACAAAATATATGCAGTGTCTGACAGAAAAAGTTTTATGTGCCACAGAAGTTCAACTGCTGATGAATGAAATCTTCTCTGCCAGTAGTTGCATTTCACTACCAGGTAAAATCTTTCTGTTAGCAGGCAGATAAAATCTGTTTTGGCAGTATTGGTGTTTCTCTGCAGGTAAAATGTTCTCCATCAGCAACTACACTTTCCACTTTGATATAATTTTCTCTGTCAGAAGTTACCCCTCTGTGACAAAACTTCAGAAACTATTTCACATACATTGTCACTCCTGTCATCACAAAGCATTAAAGATGTTAAAGCACTTCTTGAAAAGCTATGGTATTGGTTCCCCAAAATATTACTAAAAGAAACATGTAAACGTCTGCCTATAACATTCCGGATGTCAAACCTCAAAAGCCAGGAAATATAAGCTTAAGCCACATTTTATTCTTTTACCTTTTTTTTTTTTATTCCTTTTTTTTATTATCATTCCTTTTTTCTTTTCCACCCACAAACATACATTTTATCACTGCCATAACTACATTTACCGTAGATAGTACTGGATGCACTTACTGCTCTCTTTGTGATCATAGAGTTGTCTGCAGAAGACTTCTGTCCCATAATGATGATGTGTTTCTTTTTTATTCTTGCGTTATTTATAGGAGATCATTTCAGTGTTCACTGCCAGCGTGATGTGCAGTATAAGGTAATTCTTGCTTTCTTTGTCATTCAGTGATTACTGATCACATCTCAATTTCTATTGCAAGCAACAAAGTTAAGAAATGCATCATTGTTACTTTAACTTAATAAATGAGATAGTCAATTTTAACAAACATTTTAGGAAAAAAATGGGCTTAAATGTAGATGAAACAGCCCCTATAACTGTCACAGCTAATGCACTGACAAGTGCTTCCACAGTCTCTCCAGTATATTAAATAGGTTAAACAAATTAAATGAATTACCACATCACTGACTCCCATGCTACTTGTGAAATAATAAATGTCATGTAAAGCAATACGTCCACATCAGTCTGCAATCTGAATGGAGACTGTCACTCAGGAGCCACGGGGCATTGCGAGCAAAGCCGGCTTCCTTGTGCTGAGAAGCAGCAAGGTTCGCTTGCCAAGCACACAGCTCAAATAGAGACGAGACAAACTTAAGATAGTAGCAACCTCTTCCCTATTTGTCATTTAACTCTCAAGGTATCCTCTGTTGGTGGGGGAATCCATCAACCTGCATTTTTTGTAACTTGATGTTAATCTGGAGTAACCTGTTTGTCAGATGTCGCGGAGGGAGTGGCTGCTGAAAGGCTTGCTCAGTTCTTGCGCTTACACTGGGTATAAGTGGAGATGTTGTCTTGTTTCCCCTGCAGAGAGGAAGACACCCTTGGTGACAATCACTGTGTAGTTAACAGTAGCAAGAGTAGTTGGAGCTGCTCAGATGAAGCATGCTGCGTAATGTATAAAGCATACTGTGTAATGTATAATACTGAGTGTTCTAAATCCTGTAATTAATTTAGGCACCTGTGGCTAGGGGCCATGGGTTACTGCCCTCTTTCCAGTCTACCAACTCTTTAATAAACAAACAAACAAACAAAAAAGCTCTAAAAAGAAGATATTTAAATACAGGAAAATACATTTTCCCAGATTTATTTGGGTGGAAATGTGTTGTGACAGTTAGAGTCAGAAGGACATTATGAAGAAAACATATTTTGAAACCAATGCCCCCTGCAAAAGGACGCAGAGGACCGTTGTTTCACTCCCAGATGTTTTTCATAGCCATCTGATTCCACTGATTCATGGGCTGAAGAGAGGCTTCAGAGTCCTAACATTATTTTTTTTTTAGCATGTAGAGCAATCTTTCCTCTTCTGAGTGAGTGGAGAAATGTGTAGACATTCTCTTTTACCAGTCTTTCTAAGAACATTATGATAGTATTGGTAGTTACACATTTTTATACTTCAAAAAAGCATCTTGTTTTCTTTATAAAAATACTCTTTCTTTGCAGCTATTATTTGTATTAGCTATATTTATATGTTTATGTATAAATGTATATGTCTGTAGATATATATAAGGAGAATTTTATGATACATGGCCAAAAATTAAGGGAATTTGGTGATTCACAGTGTCCTATTCTTTCACTGGCTTAAATATCTGGACTTGCAATTAATAGCATTATCAATGTACTTTTCTTCCATAGGTGATAAGCGCAGCCTTAGTAACTTATCCGCATTGCTAGAAAATGAAAGTTAGGTAGGCCTTGTCCTTATGTTCCTGAAAATTCTAGCAGACAAAAAGGAGTGATTCTAGGTATCACGACCTCAGGAGAAACTCTAAACGGTCTTAGAGAAGAAAAATAAAGTTGTCTTGAAGTACTAAGCATAGCACCAGTGTAGCCGTTCTACGCTACTGAAGGACTTTGTGCTAAAAAACTAAACTTCCCAATGCCTTCTTTGGAGAAGTAAGAAAGGGGTAAAGTAGCTACTAATAGAATTTACTAATAGTGACTATTACTTGCTTATTCAAGGTGAGTGGTTCAAGTTTGCAATCAAAACTTACCTGACAGTGTTTTCTTCCCTCCATTAAAGTTAAAGCATGTGCCCAGGATTTTCAGAATTGAACAGGGACAGGGAACCTTTAACAGGTGCCAACCACCTGCTTCTTACAAACCTTAAAAACTGAACTACCCATAACCACTGGCTCCTTTCAGACAAACTGACATTATAACATATTAATAAAGACATTAGGGAATTACACTGGAATGGTTAGAAACTAAACGAGTCAATTGTCCTAAGCGTATTATCATTTAACAAGCTTATTAATTATCACTATTTTAACAATTAATAGAAACCTGTCTCGCTGTAGGCTATTTTGATAACTGTTAATTAAGTATCTACAAAATCCTTACAAAGTCCGTGTGCTACTGAGATTAGGCATTTCTTGCTTATGTAATTTTGAGCTAATTACATAACTATTAGATTTATCTTTTAAATGCTCAGTAAGTTCTCTTTTAACAATCATCTTATATTTAATTAAAAAGAAGTATCTGGCTTGGTAGAAATAAATGCTTCCTGGAGACACTAAATTAAGGTGTTAGTAATGTTTTACTAGTGAATAAAGGACAATACAGATGTTTTCACAAATCAGGATAGTTGTCCATCCCACCAAAAGGCAAGAAAATAGATAAGAATTTTCAAAGGGCCACTTTTGAAAGAGAAAAGCAAATAGGATTGGCTGCTATTCTACTATTCCTTAATCAAAACTGAATGAGTTACTTGACATTTTCAAAAATGTACATGGGAGGCAGATCAAAATATAGTGGAAAATGTTTTTTAAAAAGTTTCCTTCTGTATCTGTAAATGAGCATAAGTAAATGTAGCCTACCTACTTCAAAGAATATTGACAGCATTAGACCAAGTTATACTTAATATTTTTTTCAAGCATATTTAACTATCTAAAGCTAGGAGCGTTATAAGTGTCTCATTTGCAGTGAAATTATTTACTTACATAAAATAATTCTCAAAGAATGACGATGTTGTGTTTGCATAGGACTAATATGACGAGCCCATTGTGCTTACTCAGAGCCATAGAAATTCACTACATTTTTTGAATGTGAGGAGAAAGGCTTAACACAGAGAACAGAATACTAGGGAACCATGCTTTCTGTGGAACCTTAGTAAGTGAAAAATGTAAAGAAACAGAAGATTTGGGCTGGAAAGGGACTCAGGAAGTCATTCAGCCTCACTGTTTAGCTTCCTTGTTATTCTTGATTTGTGCTTGGCCAGCTAGTTTTTATATTTATATAGCCAAAGGTGGAAGTTTATACTGTCCTCTGGCAATTTATTCCGTTACTCTTTCCCTATTCTTACTGTTCAGAAGCTCTTCTGAGGTCTGACGTGTTCATCGTGATGCTGTTTGAGCCCATTGCTTCTTGGTTTATTTTTATGGATGCACTTAACATATCACTCTCTTGTTCTTCTTTGCAGTTGTCTTTTATATATGAGGGCTGTTATCCTATTCTGCCTCACCCTTCTCTTCTTCCAGCTAAAGTGCCCCAATTAATTGAGTTTTCCTAAAAGGCCACGTCTTCTCTATTTCTAATTATTCCCTTTGTTCTGCTTTAGTTCTTGCCATACTGCCATCCAGTGCCCAGTGCAGTGCTCTAGCTGCGTCTTAGCACTGCTGAAAAAAAAGCAGAAAGTATCATTTATGTCATACAGCTCTTTCCTCCTCTTATGCACCCTACTACGGGATGCTTTTTAGTAACATGACATTGACTCACTGCAGATTATGTTCCATTAAAGACCCCTAGATTTTCTGCAGGGATTTTGTTCTGCAAGCTGTTTCCTGCCTCGCTTGGCTCTGTCGGTGACACCTGCCTGGTGCAGAGGGTTGCACTCATCCCTAGTCAGTTGTACTTTGGAGCATTTTTCTAGTGTGATGCTGTCATTTTGAATTCTATTCCTGTCCTCTAGCAGATCTGGAATCCCTTCTGCCCCAGTGTTAAATGTAAATTTTAAACCTACTCCATTAGCCAAGTAATTATTTAATGATACCAGATATAAGGCAGATTGCAGTGGAGATTCACACGAAGCATTCTTTTACTCAGGCCATAAAATATTCATAGTTAAGGGAAGGCCAAATTTTTCATTCTGTTTTTCACTTCCCGTATAATCTTTTCATATATAAGATGACTACAAGTTAAGAATACGTGTGAAGCAACGTCAAGTAAAATTATTATATGCATCAGACTTTGACAACATTAGGAAATTTGTCATTTGTTTTGAGAAAAAAAAAAAAAAATGGAATCAGTAACTTACACAGATTTGCAGCTGAGTGTTTAGAAGTGCCAGGCACACAAAGGTAGGTCCAGCTTCTTCAGTGTGACCTGGCAAACTGCAGGTTTCAGTAGTGCCTAACGCCGCCCATCTCTTCTGGGCAGCTCTATCCATAAAGCCAGATGTTACTGAGCCGTAGTTACAGCCCTGCAGCTAAGTGCAGGAGCCACGCGAAGGGTGCATCATTAAAGACAAGCATTATCTCAATTACAAGGTGAAGATAAAAGGCTCGTTATATATTCTTTATTTCTGTCTAGCTGTGCATGTGTTTTCCATCTTTCAACTGTACTCTCCTCATCTGATTTATTTTCTCACAGTAAATGTTATCACAAGTCATGAATTGTTCTCACTTCATGTTTACTACTGCAGATAACTATTATCTCCCACAGTCCTGTTGGCTTTATCCTTATCTTTGTGCATTTCAGGGCTTCCTTCAATTATTTCATTTTAAGGTGCTCTACTCCTACATAACTACAGATTAAATGTGTGTGGTCCTGCAAATACTGCAAGCATCTGGCTCCCAAAATGAGACAGAATTCCCAAGTGCTATCCTGCACCTCTGAGCAGTTCTAGTAACAGTGCAGGCATTACTGTGCATGTATATCTTAAGGTCAGAATATTTACTGTGCTTTCTATGGGACTGTCCATTTAAGAATCACTTTTCATGAGTATTGTAATTTTTTAGCAGATCTCTTTATTAGAAGCTTTGAAGCTGTGATGCTGGTTCAGCTTTGCTTTTTGACTGACTGATTAGGGAAGTGGTGATAATATCATGAATCTCAGCTTTCATTCCCAGGAAAATTGCAGGAATTCATTGCCAGTAAACCCAGTTCTGCCATCAAACTGCTGACATGCCGTATTGCTTTGCTTCTGATAGTCACTACAGTCATATCTGTCAGTTCATCTACTTGATAAAAGCGAGACTTCTCTGTAGTAAGGAGGCATTTTATATATGTGGTTTACTGTGGAAAACCCTGTTCCTGTTTCAGTCTACACCCTGATGCTGTAAAAGCCATTGTTTCTTTTTGACGCTTAACTAGTTTTTCACAAGCATCACATCCAGCCCCCAGATCTCAAATACTGTTATTTATCGTAGTCCAACACCTTTTGGATACAAAATTTTGTTCTAGATTAATGTATTCCCGAGCGAGGCTTTGTTTTCAGCTATGTGAAAGCAGTATAGTGATTTTGCTGCTTATTTGAAGCAATTTATATGTCCAAATAATCTCAGTGATTCAGATGCTCTCAAGTGACTGGTGAGCTGCTCTTGCAGTGCGTGGCAATTTAAACCGAATGATAACGTTAGCACATGTAGATCTTTGTCTGTAGTGCAGTTCTGGATCATTTCCGTACCTTGTCTTGGAGCTGCCATATGACTGACTTGGACAATGTTCCTGAGGTTTCTGTATCTGGTATGTCCATGATCTTGGAATTATGTTCATGATGTTGCAGTCCTGCTCTGCTCAGGACAAGAGGGCAGCCAAATAGAAGTTGTTTCCTTTCTGAACACATGCATTTCTAAACCTTAGCCTTACAGCTTCAAAAACGTAAACTGGAGGTTTTTGGTGTGTTCAGTAGTGTTCTCCTGATCACATTATCCTGGTGACCGTTCCTGCAAGGGCAGGAGCTTCTCTTGGAAAGCGAGCATGAAGAGCCTCAGTCCTGAGAACAAGGCAGGCTAGGGCGGGGATCCCCCACCAAGGGGGCAGTCTCAGAGTACCTGAGCAAGGAGAGCAGAGCGGGTCCCTAACACTAACCAGGTTCAGCCACGAGCTATCATCACTAGGGACGAGTCCTTGGAGAAACAGCAGGTCTTAGGTCAAACCAAGGAGTCAAGTCAGGGGGTCAGGGCGTGAATCGGTGCAGTACAAGGCTAGATACATGCATGGCTGGCAGGACAGCTCAGCATGAAACCAAGGCTGAGGTCCTGAGTTTAAAAGCAGCTCCTGAGACAAGAATTCTGAGACTTCTCCTCCAAGAAGGCCAACTGCCCTGCTAAGGCTGGTCTAACACGTGGGAGGAAGAGGGAGGAGAGCCCTTCATCATCTCAGCCTCAAAGACCCTCCATCCATAGCATGCAGGTTGATGTGTTTGCCTGCACCCTTTCCTGTTGCACCACTGGAAATATTGACCTTAAAACCGGTAACTGCTTTCTACAGGCTTTCGTTTCTTGCTGTTCCATGTACTGTCACTGTGTCCTTGGTATTTCAATGGGTAAATGCTGAGTGAAGTGAGAGAGAACCATATGTATACTGAATCTTTGTCCAGCAAAAGTCTTGGAGACAAACAACTAACCCTAATCCTGCTAGTATCCATCTTTAAAGTAGAATAGTGTTTGTTAAATCAAATAGCTTTTTGCGAAGGTAAGTATTTGTTAATTAGCTGGCCTCAATATTTTGTTTAAATTCCTTGGATATTTGCAGGTTTGCAGCCTGCCTAGTATTCTCAATGAGGGTCTCAATATTTATTTAGCAATGCTGTGTTTTTGTATTTTTTTTTCATTTGCTTTATTGCTCTCACTGTTTTGTTTGTTTGTTTTAATTCAGTGGGTGTTGTGCAAGACAGGTGTTATACCGGTTGAATTGTTTAATTTATTTCCAGGTGTAAGATCCTTGGAAAACATCCCAGGCTTTCAAATACAGCTTGGTAATTTTTAGCAGCTTTGCTATAGGGATACCACAGAGAATTGCCTGCTCTGGATTATTTTGTTCTGCTTATTTATGTATTTTATTAATTATTTCTCCAGCTTTGTAACTTCACCTGTTTCAGCTGTTAGCAGTGTCTCATATATTTTTATAATGTGCAGTTTGGTCTTTGTACTTCTAGTTTGTATTCTGCTTATAATTTGCATAAACCTTGTAGCATTATCGTTGTGCACGTTGGCAATTTTAAGTTGGCTTAGGTTAGTACAATTTTGTGGGGTTTTTTGTCTTTTTTTCTTCCAAAAAGCTAAGTCTTTGCAGGTCACCATAGTTGCTGATGCTCTGCGGCCTAGTTGCACTCAGTTTCTTTTTGTTTCTATGCCCTTTAATCTGATGCAAGCCTGAGCTTTATGTACCACGTATTTATTTTTGTGTTGCATTAATGTTGGACATGCAAAATCTCATCTCCCGAGTCCCTGCCTAATTCCATGATATGGTACCTTTGTACTTTGTTTTGTCATGTACAACCTTTGACATAACATTTTCTTTTGCTAACGTTATTGCCTATGACCTCCTAGGCAGGGCCTTTTCCATTATCGTATTTTCCCTCTGCAGTATCAATAGGTCTTCTTTTGTGTTTTGTTTTTTTCCTTTCTGTGAATTTGATTTTGCCCCTAGAGTTTTAGCATATTTTCTCTTCATGTTTTCCCTGTAGCACTTGGTGAACTTCCTCTGTATCTTCTGGGCTTGGTATTTTGGATGGGACATCGTATCTGTTTCAATGTGTAGACAGAGTTATCACAGGTTCCATGAATAATCTTATTTGCATTCCTAAATCTTCCTTATTACTACTATATTTTTTTGTCTTATGAATCCACAAATTAGCCCTGTTAAGCAATTCAGCATAAATGATATATGTTGAAGACCTAATTTAGTTGCTGACAGTTTGACACTTTAAGATGAGATATATTTGTCCATGACATCTCGAGTTACAGGAGCTCTTGGGTTCCTCACTTTCTATCCAAATCCGTTGCATTTCAGTATTTTTTTCAAAATGATCACGGAGAATGTGCATCCCCTGGACTTCCCATGCATGTGAGCTACCATGCAGGTGAAAGTTTTCTTTTTTGTTTAGGGATTTTTTTCAAATATTCATGATTTCATATGTCATGAGCTTGCAAGAAATAACACATTCTTGGTACCAGGTTCTGAGTATTTGTAGAAGAAGAGAGAAAACCGAGAGAAAACAATATTTATTCTTTATTTTTTCCTTCTAATACCTTGTGGAGTTCGTAAATTTTCTACATGTAATTCTATGCATGAAAAATTTACCAATTTCTTTACCTCTGGATGCTCAATTCCGAAACTAGCACAGTAGTGAAGAAATATCACAGTATTTATATGTAGCTGATAGTACTTAGGCTCCATGAAGAATACTAATATTAATAAGAAAAGAACACAAAAAAAAATCATCAGCATTTTTTTCTCAAGTAGTATCAGTGCAAAGGCTAGTCATGCTCTGAGTATTTTTTTGTTTTACTTTTAAAACAGTACATTTGTCTATGACAGAAATCAGAATCACTGTAAACTATAGATTCTTTTAAGCTACAAAGAATCTACACTCTATTTCTCTCCATATGGTTTGGTCTAAAAATATTTTTTCAATCTGTCTGATGTTACATAATTGGTAACATCCATTTTTATTCATCTGTACTGTTTCTGGTAGGCTTAAAAAAGTATTAGAAGCTCAATATTTTATTGTTTTGCTTGTATTTTTCTTAACAACAGTCTGCAAACTTCACAGACCTGGCTTGTATCATGCTAGACAAAGAGTGCAGCCTTTTAGGCGTCTTACTCTTCTTTTCCTTCCTGCATTCACTATGAATGAAATGAGAGGAGCAGCTTTTTCCTTCCCAGTCCTTCTTGGGTAACCTTGCCCATCGTTCGCCGTACCGGTGTGTGCCTGGCTGCCCATTTTAACTGCCTGTAAGTCTTAGCAACTTATTTTTCCCAATTGCCCTGTCTTGTAAATGAAAACTAAGCATTTGCCAGAACGCTTGGATTTAGACTCCCCTACCTTGTTCATTTTTCTCAGGCTGACAAAAATACTAAGGACATTAATAGTAGCATCTTAGCAGCACAGTAGAAAGAAAAGAATTGTAGTGACAGGTCAGTGTAGGGCACCGCAGCCACATCTAAAGGAACTACTTGTGTTTTGTCATTTGAGGTAAGCAAGAGTTCTCAGTTTGATATGCTTTATATGGGTTGTCACTTCTAGGCAATCTGAAACAAATTACAGGGTACACTCGTGACAAAAGTGTTCCTAGACAGTGGATTTTTCTCTCCTGAGGCAAACAATATAATACACATAGATCAAAGCATGGACAAAAATGCTAATTTGGAGTCCGGACTGCTGTGTACCCACATATCTAGAGGATTGTTAGTGAAACGTTTGTGAAGTTGGCAAGAGTGTTATCAGCAGTTACAGTGGAGGTGAAATTCCAGTCTGTGTGTTTGTCACGCAAGGAGGTTGAGCAGTTTACCATTAAGTCAAACAGAATCTTTGAAAGAAATGAGGCAGGTTATTTAATTGTAAGACAGGGCTAGGAAAAAGGAAGGCAGACATGTGCTAACCTTTTCTGCAATTTCAATTTACAAGTTGTTGGCAATTTCAATAGTTTTGGTTAAGAAATATGCTCTATTATCTTTTGTTCTGCTTGCAGGTAAGTGGATTGTATCTTGTATTTGTGATCAGCAACGCTACTTCTAATCTGTTCACACATTAGTAGAAAAATAGGCTTACTTTTTAAGATGAGATGAAGAGTTTTGTGAATTTAAAATGCATACCTACAAAGCCTATTTCAGCAGAGTGGATTTCAGTTCTTTCTCACTTAGATCAATTTTATATCACTGGTAACTCCAGTGTTTTATTAATATAAAGTGCATGTAAGGAATTTGGTATCTTTTGTCAAAAAAATACAAACATTTGTCTAGGTAGGCAAAAGGGCCAGGCCCATAGCTAAGCAGTGCAGTGATGATGATCCTGCCAGCTGCGTTTGCTTATAGTGTTTGCATAATCTGTCTACTGAAAGTCCTTGTTCTGGGCTTTTTAGATACTACAGCCTTCTAATCTGTAAAGAGATGTAAAAAATCAAAACTAAAAGTCAGTTAACAAGTCTGTCTTCCAATTTAATGAAGAAAGCCAATAAATCTAGACCATCTCTTATTTCTGTGTTTTATTGTTTTTACAGTTACTGTAGTTCTACATGTCTAAATTAAGTCTTCTTTGTTGGAAAAATAAGCCAATTTCTTCTTATCTAAGGTTCAGTTTCATAGAGATCAGTTGATCACCATCTTTGTAATAACTGCCATCTTTATAATAAACTTCTACATTTTTAAGACCTTTATCATTATCCCTCCATCATTCCTCTCCTGGCTCAAACCAATCCAATTATTTTAACCTTTCATTATAAGTAATATTTTCTAAAATCCTTGTAATTTTTGTTTCAGTCCTCAGAACCTTTCTAATTTATCTGCATCTCTCCTAGTGTGAAGGCCGGGTATTCTAGACAAGGCTTCCTACAGCCTAGTAAAGTGCAGTAATTATTTCACTGATGTTCTGTATGAGTGTCCTTATACATTCCTAAGTTACATTTGTCTTCTCTTCTTAACCCAAACTGTTACTCTGACCAGCCAAAATCTGTTTGTGTCCTGCTCTGGTTCCAGTTATCCCCTGGTTTTGTAATTATGAGTTTATTTTCCCTTCCTCAGTATAATGCTTTGTACTTGTCTTTACTGAATTTCATCGTATTGATTTCACACTTCGTCTCCAATTTATTATGGTCAAAACCATTCAGAATTCTTATCCTCTCCTCCAAAGTGCTTAGCACCATCCAGCTTTGTAATGTCCTCTGTCTTCCTTTGCACTGAGGTGTTAATGAATGCATTGAATTATACCAGACATGGAGCAAACTCCTGGGAGATCATAAATGATTTGTCTCAGGATTTGACTAAGGGCACTTACTAATCATTTGTGCAATCATAGAATCACAGAATGATTCAAGTGGAAAGGGATCTCCAGAGATCATCTAGTCCAAGCTCCCTGCACAAGTAGGGTCACCTAGAGCAGAGGATCATGGCCAAGTGGCTTTTGAATTTCTCCAGAGGAGACTCCACAACCTGTCTGTGCAGCCTGTGCCCGTGCTTATCTAAGAGCTAAACCATGAAGCATATTGTTTTCTTAAGGAAAGGTTATATGGGGCACCCACGTTACATCTACTTATTCCTTCAGCAATAAAGTCTAGCCACGTTACATTTACTTATTCCTTCAGCAGCCTAGTTCCTTTCCTGGAGAGAGGTGTCATGGGTTTGACATGAATATGTTAAACTGATTGGATTATTTTTTTTTCTACTGTCCACTTCTCATTTCCACAGAATATCATTTTCTTAATCATAAGCAATTTTTGTTCTGTTCTGGCTCAAAAATGTGAACATAATTCCTCTTTCTGAACCATTCACCCAGATGTGAATATTTGTAGTATAAGTATTCATATCTAATACAGTCCATTTGCAGTCTGTGGTCTACAGATATTTGTGGATTATTTCCACAAAAGGAAAGCTCTGGGGATTATTTTTATGGATTATTTCTGGGCAGTGCATAACAGGTAATTAATAAATACTGCTCACATAGCTAAACTGAAATCTGAATATAGGAACTTTCTTGAGGAATCGGTGTCTCTACCAAACAAATACCGTGTATTCACAAATTAAAAATGGCTAAAAGTTTCACTACTAGTTTCAATAAAAGCTGCAAGTTTCACCATGTTTAGGGTGCTGCTAGTCTCTGACAGTGACTGCTGCTGAGTGTTTTAAACATCTTCTCTACCCTTCTGTGTGTATTTTCATGCCTGTCAGGCTGAGAATGTATTCTGCACGTTCTCTTTCTTCAGGACCCAGATTTTTCTCAGCTCTGACACACTCAGATGCTTGCGGGTCCCCGGGGTGCAGCCGGCAGCCCTGCGCTCAGTCTGGTTGCTGGGGTCTCAGGAGACTCTCGCTCCCTCCCAGCCCCAGGCCAGCCCAGGCTTGTGTGGCGCATTGTCACTGCAGGCTGTAGGCTTTGGTTTCATGTTGGCACAGATCAGTGCAAAACTGCATTGTGTTTCATCTAAAGCTCTGTTACAAAAAAAAAAAAAAAAACAAACAAAACAAAAAATGCTTTGTCTTTTCCTGCCCTACTCCATCTGTACATGCAAAAAGGTGTAAAGTTATAGTCTGACATTCCTTTCTGCATTCTGGTGGTACCAGAAGTCCATGCACCCAATTTCCATCAGCTCCCTCTCTTTACATCCGTCATATTCTTCTTGTAAGACTTAGGGTCTTGTGCTGCAGTCCTGGGATCGTTGACTTGCATGGCTGACTATGTAGATGAATATTCACTGCTGTTTATGGTGAAGGCTGGAGACACGGCAGCATTTAGTAAGAGAAACCCTGCTTTAAACTGAAAATTAAGTAAAAAAAGAAGAAAACTGCTTTTCTTACTTTACTAAGGTACCAATGGATTAAGGACCAGATTTCTTATAGACAGCTGCCACAGTTTGCAGCTTACTCAACCCAGCATTGTTTTCAGTTCATGTTTCAGGATGAGAACTGCAATGTCCAAACAGCAGACACAGCACCCGCATTGCCACCTTTGCTCCAGAGGATATAATCTCCAGAGGATGGACAGGGTGGACAGCAGGGACAGTAACCTCTTTGGACAAGAATTAAATCTGAACCAGGTCAGGATTGAGAGCCCAGAGAGCGCTAGGCTGACCTTCAGCGAGTTCACACGTAGCACAGCTGCCTTGCAGGGGGGGGATAAACTCTGTAAACTACATTTTTGTTCAGCTGTTGCAGTAGTGCTGGAGAGCCATTATTGAATTTATGTAATGAAGAAAATCCTAATTGACCAGAAATCCTAATCTGAACTACCTTATTGCTCAAATATCTGACAGAAAAGAAGGAAAAGTGGTTAGAATTCAGATGTTGACCTCAAAGGTCTGGAGAAGGTAAAGGAGATTTCACAGAGATTATAGATTTGATTTAGAACTAAAAACTTTTGAAATTCCTTTGCAAAATTGTGCACTGAAAAAGATTCTAAATAGTTGGGGGAAAAAATGTATCTAAATCCATTTATTTGACGGGTTTTTTTTTAGATCTTTATAAATCAAATGTAAGTCCATTTTCCAAGTATGACTTGGAAATACTAAAGCATACCTGGAATCAACTGCTTTTAACATTCACCGTACTCGGATGCCACAGTTTCACAAGTGAAGAAGGAAGTTAAACGGTTGCCAATATTAAGGCAGTGCTACTGGCTGTTGGTAGGTCTGGTATTATCCTATACCACAAAGAAAGCTCCCGATTTCAGTACTGTGTCATTCGCTGTAAATAAGTGCAGATCGACTGGCTTCCTGCTTCCACCCCAGTAAATAAAGGATAACCCTGGCTAGCTTGGTAGTTACATCAATATAAGCAGCAGAAAACCAAACTCAGGGCTGTTTAGAGAAAAGAAGTTATCAGTGATCTAATACGAAATCAGCCTCTCTTAAATGATTTTCTTTTTGGTGACTTATAATTATGCCATGCGTTAATATTTTTGTTTGTTTCCTAGAAAATACAAATGAAAATAAAACCAATTTAAATTGCTTTGATTTTTTTCACCATCCACCAGCTGAATTTATATACCTCAGGAACTAATATAACTCTTTGATGGGAATTGCTTATTTTCTGTTGACAGCTTTTTAGTGAAAAAGATAGAAATCAGATTGAATTTCGACAGTGAGAAATTGAGAGCTTTTTCTACCAGCAGGAGTTTCAAGGCCTCTAATTTTACCTCTGTGAGCAAAGAAGAAGCAAGAATATCAGCAACCTACTTCCCTACTAGAGAGTGAAAGCAGAGCATTCTGAAAGTCACAGTGGTGGCAGTCAGAATCTCCATTTTGTCTATACTTCAGTGATTTTACCTCAGTTTAAATATGGCAGTGTATAAGCACAGTAAGAATGCTGGGCTTTATTATTAGGGACCCAACAGCGCAGTACATTGCAGTGAAATAAAGCAGACTCGACCTGTCACAGGACACACGTGCATCTTCCTTCCCTCTGGGTGAAGTGGTGAAGTCCCTCATTACAAATCCCAGTCACCCGTCAGACTGGCCACCTCTCAAAGTGTCATTGAACAGTGCCAGGAACGTGACTCTAGTGCTTGCAGAGAACTTCTGGCTCTCCCTGCCTCTGGTAAGTTACATAGCTTAGCACTGTTATGCCTTGTTTCCAAAGGCTCATATTTGAAATACTTAAATTTTTTATTTCCCGTAGAAGCTTGGCTTCTGTTGCTCTTTGTATTGCAAAGTTTAGAAATTCTTCCAAAACCCACACATTGTTTGTATTAAGAAAGACTTTATTATTTAAATTCTTCAAATACTCATTTTGCTTCATTGCTAGAAAATGTGCCTGGCAAAGCTGGAAGCTGTTAGGATAGGTTAGCAGTTTGGCTGAGGAGATGTCATAGATGATCTTAATCATAAGTTTCACCTTCTCTTCTGTATACTGCACCCCAGCCCCTCATCCATGCTTTTCCAGGCCCGTCTCATGTGTGCATGACTCAGCCAGCTTTCCAGCTTGACACTGGCGTTGCTCCTGGTTTTCAGGGGAGTCTGTCTGTGTTAATTCTGAATATTTAGGTTATTTTCCAGCCAGATCAGCTGCCTGGCTCACCTCAATGTGGTGTGGGTGCAGGAGGTGCAGAGGAAAGAGGGATTTAAAGAAAAGTCTTCTCATGCAACCTGTCCACTTCAGTTAGAATAGGCCATTTCATGGAAAGGAGCTCAGCCTGAAACAAGGCTGCTGTGACTATGTGATCCCAACCCCTCACAAGATTGCTTCCTGCTAAGTTTTGTTCAGAACAGTTGATCTGTTACTTTTTAGTGGAAGGCTTTAGGCCAAGTTGGATATGGCCCGTCCTCGTGCAGCTAGCGTGAACTTTGTAGTGATTGCTCTAATTCAGTTGTCATACAGTTACATGCTTATGAATAAAGCTGTATTTGTTAAGGGATGATGAACACTGTCATCGCGGACCGGCAGAGGACAGTGATGTTCATTAAGGCCGCTTGTTCTCGTCCCCTTGGCCTTGCCTGGCTGGGGCAGGATGTCCCGGTGCTGCAGCTTCTGCCCAGGGAGACAGGGCGCTCTGGAAGATGGCACATGAGAGGGCTCCCGAGAAGCAGCCCTCGCGCCCGCTTGGCGTCCCAGCATCAGCCCGGAGCTGGGCGTTACGGTACTAGCTGTCACGTTGCATCACATACAGCAAATTTCCTCAGTTTGTTTTTTAAACACTGGTCCACAAAGCAGCATTGCAAGCTGGGAGAGAGACCTCCAGGTTATTTATGCAAAACAAATGTCTTCAATTAAGTTAATAACTGGTCGTATGAGCATTGCTATTGACTTTAGCCACATGAGTAGACCCACTAATTAGAATTAGATTGTTAAAATATAAATATCAAAATGCTTTGTTCTCTTTCCAGTGTCTTGCAGCATTTTTCTATTTTGTCCACATGTGTTATCTGCAATGTAGTCTGAAAGTGCCTTTTCTTTCAGCAATATATCATCATAACACTTCTTTCTATGCAGCATCCTCATAAACCATATCAGGCTAATTCTTTTCCATCACAGCCCATTCTGTTGTGTCCTAATGCTATTACTTCATGCTCAGTTCTTTTCTCGTGGCATTTCTGCTGCATCATCTTTCATCTTTATCATATTGTTTTACTTCCTTTCATCTTGTAGTTTTTTCTGTTGAATCCGTGTTGAATCACCTCAACCTTCAGACAGTAGTCTATTGTGGTTCCTTTGCAGCATGTTTCCTATCTCCACCTGAAAGAAAACATGTAATCTTATTTTCTCACCAATTTATAATAAAATAGTGTCTTTTCTCCTTATGCTAGAGTACTAATTTTGAGAAAATTAAAATAATAATCCTTGATACAGTACAAGAAGGAAGAACATAAGGCTTTCTCTGTCTTCCACAATTTCTGTTTTGTGGACTTCAGTTACAGAGATTGGCTACTTTTTAAAAAGCCTTTATGTAACCCAAAAGCATAGTTTTCTTCTTCAGATGTGAGTTAGTTAGACAAGACTGGAACCAGTGAAGAACTGTGGCCCCTTCCGTTCAGGCCTCTTGGGCATGTGGAGATGCTTTAATTCTAGATCCTACTTGTCTTTAAATGTGGCTTTGAATTGGGCAAGCCTGTCATAGATGTGGCTGTTCAGTAAGCTTGGTGCCTAGGAAATTTTCATTTGCCTCGTCCCTGCGACGAAGCCTTATGTAGGGTGTTTCTGATGCGAGCAACCAAACTTGCAAATATTGTGGTGGAAGGTTGAAATGTTCCTGGCCTTCGTTGTCTTTCTCATCCTTCTGCAGAGCAGCTCTTTCTTCTTCTGCACAGTAGAAGGGACTCTATATCCCCATGTTGGCATGCTGTCTGCTTTGCTTTAGGGATCTTGAAAACTGGAGAGGGATGTTGAGCCCATTAGAGAGGTCACTGTCTCCACCCGTGCTTGCTTATAGCTCCATAACCGGGGTGGCTGAGTGAACATATATCTGCTCCTCACTAAACTTTGGGTTGGCTTCCACTGAAGTGTGGGCATCTGTGAACTGCAGCAGCTGCAAGCAGGCAAAGTGTTTTTTGAGCTTTCTGCAATGGCAGTAGTGTCTGGAAAAGAAAGTCGTTGATATTAATCTCTTAAATCCAGCCATAAAACTGGTGAGACAGCACCCTTTAAGTACCAGTAAACTGGCCATAAAGAAGCTGAGTACCAGCCCCCTACTTTGGATTCCCAGTGTCACTACAGGGACATAAACTTTTAGAGAGGCAATAGCAGCTTAAACCACCTTTGGAAGGTTTCACCAGTTCTTACTCGCCAATGTGTCTATGCTCCCTCTACCATTTTTGGGGAGATTAGGACTTCTCAGAACGAAAGATGAATTATTCAGTATCAGTATTGATGGTACCACTCAAAACAAATGACAGCAGCAGAAAATTGTGTTCTAAATTTACAAACTTAGTACACTACCTTAAATCAAAGACAGCCTTGTTCTGCAGACAGGTTTTCCCATGTTCTAACACCTCTATTTTTAATTAAAATGCTGACAATCAGGGATAAGGGGAACAAAATACAAAGGTAATCATGTACAGAAAAACATATTTCACCAGAGCATAAGCTATTAGCACTTTCTCGGCTATCTGATCATCTGACAGGCTTAAGGGTAAAAGTGATGTGAATTTCAAATCTCTAGCTGCTCCCTGAGGAGGCTCTGTCTCCTCCAGTTTGTAGTGAAGTGAAACACTGGAATGCAAAAATGAAGGAAAGCAGAACACATCATGCAGCAGGGTATATAAACATATAAACAGAGCCAAATCTAACCTTATTTTGGTGCCATTGACTTCAGTGCATTCAGCAACTCATAAACATCTCTTCGAAATGGCATAATCCCTCACGAGAACTCATCTGCCACGTCGGCAGGTTTAGCTCCTTAGGACTCAGTCCATTCAGGAACTTAAGCAGATGTCTGATATTGAATGGGTGAGAATTTTCATTGAAGTCAGAATGATTACAATTGTGTGTTCACCAAAATCCTTTGCCAACTTGGGACCTGAGTGCAGTATCTTGTTTCAGGTGGTTACAGGATGCCTGGCCACACACCAAACTTTCCAGGCCTGCATATGACTTTTTCTTTCTAATTTTTTCCCGTTCCCCTTCACTTAGGCGTAGCCCTCCGTTACTGAACTGCCTGGTCTGGTTACTATGCATGGGCATCCCTTACAGGTGATGTGCCCTGTTGCTTTGTATCACTTCTCTTCTACTCATGCATTACAAATTTCTCCTTCCCCAGATGGCTCTTTGTTCCCTGTATAATAATCACTATCACTTATTTATTTATTTATTTATTTATTTATTTATTTTTTACTGTGGAGCTCATTTCCACAGAACTATGGCTAGAGTCGTCAAAAGTCCTGAAGTGGGACTGCATGTTCATACAAGTAGAAACTATAACATAACAGGGTCATAATACTGAATATGAAGTAAGTATTCTACAAGACACATTACTTGCGGTTTGCATTTTTGTTAATGCCTTGGGTTTGAGTTAGAGACCAGAACTCTGCTTGTTTCTGGACCAGCAAGAGCCAGAAGGTGATCTGGGCACTGGAAAGTGGGAGCCTAAAACTGGCATGAGAGCTAACAGAGGAAAGCAGACTGATTCTGGAAGGCAGCAGGACCAGAAATGCTGCAGTATGACAGGCAGTTGACTCAGTGCACTACAGCCTGGCCTTCAAGAGGGCGATAGACTTTCAGAAGTGGAAAGGTCTTAAGGAGAGAGGATTGCACTAATTTTAAAGGTTTTTACAGGGAATTTGCAGCAAATGTGAGGGTGCATGATCTCCATCAGTAAAAGTGATTTCACACAATTTCAGGTTTTTGTTGTTCCGGACGCTTTTTACACCTAGCCCTAGTGTGTGGTGCTTGCAAGAGTCAGAGGTTGTATCAAACTAGACTGAGCATAAGGTTAACATAATTGCAGTTCTTAGATTCGCTCCCTGTCCTGATGTCACTAGTTAACTAGGGTTTTCTCCAGGTGGTAATAGCTTCCATGTTTGCTCCTGAAACAAGTTTTTTAAAAAAAAAGTATTAATTGCATCCTTTTTTTTCCATAGAGTATCTGCAGCCTATTTGCCTTTTATTACTGTTGTAAAGGTAATCTGATAATTCCAACAGTTGCCTTCAGAATTTATTTTATTATTGTAAATATCTTTGTACAGTTCTTGGCTAATGCGCACATTTCAGCACACATATTACTCCTGCCCCTTACTGCTTGCTCAGGAGTGGTCAGTTGCTTATCTGTGGTTAGATGTATATTCTCCTGTATATCTCTTCTGTATGCTGCACATGAAACTCCTGCTTGCCACTTTTTTTTTTTTTTTTTTTTTTTTTTTTGCCTCGATGCCATCAAAAGCTTTTTTGGTGCATACAAAAACCCATCGAGCTCCCCTAGATTTCAGTGGCAGTGTGTGCCTCTGCTTCTTTCCACATGTCTCAGTTATATCTTGGTCCACAAAGGATACATTTGATTGAAATAAAGACAAAAGATCCTTTCATTACACTTGTCCTTTCGTGATGCAGCTTGTCTAATGTCAGATGGGAAAGCACTGAGGTTCATAGGTTCATCAGAGGTTAGTCTCTAACAGGGATAGCTTCTTCTTTTATGTTCATCATTTTTCATGCCCTCTAATTTAGGGCCTCCTTGGAAGGAGGGTGGGTAGGAGGAAATCTTTAAAAAGGCTGGCATATCAAATGATATTTATCACAAAATATCACAGATTTATGACATTTATAGCTGTAATTTAATCATACCTAATAGGTTTCCCTAACTGTAATATTGAGTATTTCATAGGAATCAGAACAAGCCTTTTGATCATCTGTGGGTACAACTTCACTAATAGGCATAAATCAAAATGTCTTAGATCAACTTTGTACCCCTAAGGCATAATGTAAATGATGAAGGGATGGGACTTCATTTTGTCATATTCTCTTCAAATATCAAGATATATTAAAGAAAACACTTTTCTCAATCACAGGTGCATGTACGAAGAGTGAGTGACAACTTGATGTCATCTCTTTGATAAGTCTACTCCCTTGGCATTTTTAGATGTACTTTCATAAATGAGCTTCAATTTGTCTTGCACAGAGTGGTGCTGTATCTCACTGTCTGCAAAGCTGTATTTTAAAATGTGCTTACTACTCTGTAACTCACAGAGGAGTAGGGAAGGTAAAGAAAAAAATCTTCATGTATTTTGCTAGAGACCAACAGGGAAATGTGCATATTTGTTCCTAAAAGTCAAAGCACTACAGGGAGAAGGGCAAACGTGAAGACTGTACTGCTGCACCACCAATCTGGCAATTTGTTATATGATGTTTTTACATGCCACTGCTCAGGGGATGACCCTGAAATACCAGAGTCTCTCTGCCTGCCAAAAGAAAAAGGCAAGTAGAGAACATTTAATAACTAGAGCAGGTATTTTATGCAACAAGGTGTGTCTCTTTACATGCTTAAGAACAGATACGTAATGTGAGACAGCATAATCTGAGATACATCTGCAATCTGGCTTTATTTGCATTGTGGATATTTCATAAATATATCATTTAACTTAAAAAATAATAATGTAAGGATTTTCAGTAGTAGGTAGGGCCATCTTTAAATGCTAAGAAAAGATAAATAAATAACAACATGAGTCAGACCTTCCTGTGATATTGTAAGCTTCTATTTGATATTTTATAGGGCTTTTCAAGTTTTACATCCACTAAGATTTCTGCCCTGTTCAGCTTTTCAAATGACCAAATATAGCAACTTCTATAGCATCTATAGAATCAGACCCATCATTTCTCAGTCATTTGAATCTGACGACAGTTGCCTGCCATTGTTGCTTCTTTGAATTCTAATCTGACATCTAACCTAGCTGGAAATGTATTGCCTCATTTATTTCTCTTGCTTTTCCCCTTCCATTTACTTCTAAATAACCTTTTTCTTTAGATGATTTTCATGAAATTGCCACTAAAAAGAGTCCTGTTTGAGCTGCCTCATTTGAAAACTGTAAGATACTGCACGACATCTGAAGATGTCATTGTAACACATGAAAAACACTTCAGCTAGCACATAAACACGATCAAGTAGAATCCAAACTGAAGTTATAAGCTAAGCTGAAATGATATTTTGTTAGTAATTGTCAAATATTCCACAAATAGCACAATTCTAAATAGCACTATTCTGAGCAGTGAGAACAGTGCATAACATGCTGAATTTTTAAACAAAGTTGAACAAAATATTGAAATTCCGTTTGGGAAATGTGAAAATCTTGAAGTTCAGTTTTGTTCAGAAATGGAACAAATAGAAGATGTTCTAACTTTCCTACAAAAAGAAAATTCTAAATAGCAGCTTCAAAAAGTAATGTGCATTTTAAACTCAGCATTTAGGCTTAAGATTTTCTTTTTATTTTGTATTATTTTGACATCATCATTGGTGAAAGAAGTGACAGTGTATAGAGTACATCTTAACATGAAGAATAAAAGTATCCTCAGAGTCTTTGCTGATTTATGTATCAGTAAAGGAGAAAAGAGAATAAAGTAAATAGAGAAGGAGCTGTTCTCAATATCCTTCTGTAGGATATAGGATTACATTTCTCTCCTGACAGGTCATAAAATAATAGAAATATAAATATAGATTATTTCAAATAAATAAAAAATGTTGAAAATAATAAATTGATAAATCACTTTAATATTTTAGTTAAAAATTATCAAAAGCAATATTATTTCACAGAAAAAAGTCATTTTCACCCAAACAGCACTTTCCAACAGAAAACTATTTTCTTGGAAATTTTTCAAGCCAGTTCTTTCATTTGCAATGTAAGAATATGTTTGTATTCAGTCTCTGTCAAGCAGGTAGTGCATTACTGCTACAGTCTCCAGTTTCTGGTTTAGCAAATATTTTGTTCAGTAATCCTGCTTCTAAAATCCTTGCTTGTCCTATGGTGGTACCAATCCATAAAACCAGAATGAACCCCCCATTCTCCTAGAGCCACCGTTACTAAGTTATGGCAGAAACGATGGCGGCTCCAGAGAGCTTGCAGCACAGGGAGATGTGGTGGAGGTAAAGGGAGGAAGTGTGAGATTGTGTGAGTGGGAACCAGCCTGAATCTCTTGGCTCTGCCTAGTGCCATCTCTAGCCATTCATTTTCCTTCTTAATCCATTTTCGGATCCATCTTGGGAGCTTCTCCACTTCCCAGGAGTGCTCCTGGTGAGGAGCGCTTCACCCGCCCAGGTGCCTGCACACAAGTCTGTGCACACCCCTGCTCATGGCTCAGTGCTCTGCTTCCAGCTACAGCAAAGCAATTTCCCTGGTAGGCTGTCACATCAAACTCTTTTCTCATATTTCCTTTCTTTTATTTCTTTTCTTTTCTCTCTCTTTTTTTTTTTTTTTATGATAGCCCAAATTAAATACTTGCCTTGCCTTGTATCTGTCATGTTAGCTTTTTAGGTAGTACCTGTTGTATTCTATACTCCAGTGGTCTGCTGTCCTTCTTCCGTAGGAGTTTGCAAGTTTTATCAACTGCCTCTAATGGTTGTGGCCTGAGGGAAAGCAGTGCATGCTTTGCTTTTTACATTTCTGCACTTTAAAAACACAGGAGATATTATTAGTAAAAGGAACTGCTCCCCACTGCTTTGATCTCTCCAGCAGTACTGCTCTTTTGGCCTGCGTGTCACTACTGATGTCATGTTACATTACTGTTTTCATTACTGCTACTTCCACCCATCGTCCTCCTCCTTTTCCCATCTTACTATCTCTCAGCCCAGCTGTACACGGTGTTCGCTGGAGGAGGGAGGACAGGGGCAGGATGTGCTGCAGCTGGATCTCCTGAGAGTTGTCACTGATTGAGGGGATGTATCCAACCTCCTGGGACTCTTGGGCAGATTTATTTTCAAAGATAGTTGATGATCAAAAAAGATGGTGCATAAGCTGCTATCCCCCCTGGAATCACCTCAGAGGAAGTGTGTCTCAGAGACGTGTTCACTCTTTGCTTCTCCTTTGCTTCAGGGCAGCAGTAATTTGCTGTAAACCAAAGACAGCAACAAATTACACTACTAGTGACATTAGGTCAGTTTGTCTGCCCATCACATAGAGCGGAGGAGAGAGCACAGCAGTAACTCTTCCTGCAGCTCCTCAGGACATGCAGGAGTATCACCCTATAAAACTCACTGGTCTTGCATACCCGTGTTCTGCATGGCTGACATTTGAGGTGAAGGAGGGAGGAATCTTAATTTTGTTTGTCCCTGACTCAGCATGAAGTCAAAGTCATTATCTAGTTTGAAAAGTCCAGTTTCAGTGACAAGTTACTAGAAGCTCTGGGAAATGTTTGTTGCTTTTTTATATAAAGGTACATTCACCAGAAGACCTAGAGCTGATCTGAATTTCTTCTCTTACTGCATGATTAACATTAATTCAAATGCTGTAAAAAGTAATGTTATAATAAAGTGTTTTTATTTACAAGTTCTTAGCAATTCGTAGTAAACGACGAGCTAAGGAATGATGGTGCACTTCTGTGTAGACTTGTACACAACTTTGCACAAAGATTCACACCATTTGCAAATAATATGAGATATTGACATTAGACACATCACACAGAGTCATTTGTAAAGAAAGGCAGGTTTCTTTTGTTAATTAAATAAATCCATAAATAAAGTACAGTAATAATAATAAAAAGACGAAGAAGACAGAATGTTTTGCTGCTGCTGAATAAAACATTATTTGGGAAAAAGTACTGATAAATACAAGTATAATATATCTTCTCATTAAAAAATATTTTATATACACTGAATAGGAAAAAGTAACTTAAAATGTTATCATATCTTCATGGAAACCTATGCATCCCTTCAGAGAAAATGAGCAATGTTGTCTAGAGAAGGCGTGCTCTGTTGGATGCAAGAGACCTTGGGCCTGTCCCAAGTTTTGGACCATGGACTGGTTCTTACCTGCAATGGTGGTAGCTACAGTGACCTGCTGTGCAGAGCATCCAGAGGTTCCCCTTTGAATTGCATTGCAGCAAGGGGAAATTATTATTGTTCCACACGGAAATGAACTGCAAACACTTGCATATACAGTAAAAGGCAAAAACAAAGTTGTTTTCCAGTAGCCAACTTACTGAGAAACCTTATGTAAGGAAAGTGAAGTTGCGTCAGACAGGTGAAGGACTCTCTCAAGCTATTAATTTATTTTGAGTAATTCATTAGCTCACACTCTTAAACTCTTACAGACCCAGGTAAATCCCAGAGAGGGATATTGCATCCCTCAGCTGGACTCCTCATCAGATGCATTAAGGTTTACATAATAAGAGGATGTGTGAGTATTTTTAAAGACATGTTTATTCTGGAAATCATAATTACAGCCCACTGTCTAATTCTGAGAAGGAAGTGAATGTGTCTGGGATCAGAGCGCACTGTGCGTGGATGGGCAGCGGGAGCTGGCGCGTGTCTCCATGCAGCTTGTCTTCTTCTCCTGTGTGAAAGTGTCGCTTAGGTTTTACTTGGCACTCAGATTTTCAAAGTTTAATACAGCATAAGGCAAAAATACAGCCCAGTGTACCCCTGTACCTCAGGGGGCAATGCAGGATGAGACTCTTAGCTGCTATAAACAGATGTGTGTTCTCTGGAATTCATCAGTTCATGTGCATTGTGCCAATAGCAAAAGTCTTGGTGAGTAAGAGTGAAGAAGGGCAACTTTTGAGAAGAGAGACGTGAACGTAGAAGTGTGTTGAGCAAGGGAGTGCACCTGCAGAACTCGCAAGGTGATGAATATGCTGTAAACAGGTACTGCCTAAGAGCACATTCTCTCTCTAATATTATTACAATGAAAACTGAATAATTTACAGGCACTATTTTTCCTAACTTCGTGTTGAACCTAAAATGGTCATTGAATTAAAGTTGAACAAATAGATCTTTTTTAAACTAAATTAATAAACTTCCTTATTTCCCATCTATCTAGGTTCATAGCCTTTACTTAATGATGATGCACTTGATTAAATAAAATGAAAGAAAAATGGAAGTTCTTTCAGACATTAAAATGAGTAATGAGTTTAAACTTAATCCAAAAGCAATTTAACTTTAAACATTCATATGAAATTAAATGAGCCATTGAATTTGCTATATAAGCAAGCATTAATCTTATCAATCTATGAAGACTGGAGTGTTATACAGTGACCCATTAATTTCAAAGTCTAATACAAGGTCTGTTTAAAGCCTGAAGTCTATTAAAAAGTCTTATCCTCTGATATAACGTTTTTTTTTGTAAAAGTTTAAACCTTGAGTCATTTTTTATTGCTTTAATCATTTGATAATCTGATATGACAAGATTATAGTTTCAAATCCAAATCCCAAAATACAGAATTTCTTCATGCAAAAAAATTTTGCATATGCAGTTGCTCCGAGTTTGAACTTCAGCGTAAGCAAAGGATTTTTTAGAAACTTAGGGAGTTAAACAGAGGTGATGCTGGTATATGTGTTTGCAGTCTTACATATACAACAAAAATATGAGACTATTTTTTTATCAAATGTTATTTAGACTAACAGTTGTACCTATTTTCTGAACAGTATCTTGTCCAACTCAGTGATGAGTTATGGATCAAAATGCACTCCCTATTCAAAACATCTGTGAAAGAAAACAGATAATTTTCTTAACAACTGATGCTTTGGGGGCATTTTGTTCCTCTTCATGCTGCGTGTGTTGACTGTAGTGCTTTGTGCAAGCAAAGGAAACCTTTCAAGGTTTCCTTAGAGGTTGTGCTGATTTGCAAAAAGAAAAAAAGTAGTTCTTGAAACTGCCCTTTTTACTTAATGAGATGATTCAATAAGAGAATTTAATAGCATCGAGAATTTAATGGCATCACACGTTAACTATCAGTATGGAAGGTCATGGTTTGAAGTTTCTATTTCTAATCAGTAGTTGCATCCACAAAAACCAATCAGTGGGAAAGGTTGATATTTAAATATGTTTATGTTACTAAACAGGTGTTCTTGTTCCACATACTGTTCTAGCTAATTCTAGCTAATCTTCAGAAATCTAAGGTCAATGAGAAATTACTCTTTAAATAAGACCAAAACAGTTGCAATGGGACCGTCAAATGTAACGAATAATAAGTACCCTGATGAATATCATTTTTTGCTGTACTCCTTGACTGTAAACTTTAGAAGTGGCTGCAAAATTCAGTCAGCATATATTTGCAGTACCTATAATACCTTCCTGGACTCATATCTGCTTGCTGATGTATGTGAAAAGTTACTCTAGTAGTACTGTATCCTTCTACAAATAAGTGACTAGGATTACATTTCCGAAGTTCCAGTATTCTGATCCTGCACCCTAATTAGCAGTGCAAAGGCGCTAGGAGGTGACTCATGGAAACGTATGGAGCTCAGCGTAGCATTTCCCGGTTTGCACTGGAGACAGTATCAAAATTTCACCTTCTACATGGTACTCTATTCCTTTCCCAATATATACATATTTTGCATTTAGAACAAAGGAATCACAGTGCTAGGGATAGAAGGACAAGATAAAAGGCTTTTGGAGTTATTTGGCTTGTTCTGTGCTGCAGTTTCAAGAAGAGGTAGTGCTGCACTCAAGTAAATACTCGAGCAATAGCTGAGCTCAAGTAATTACTCAGCTAATAATGAAATCACTGACTTGTCTTAAGAATATTCATGTCAAGGTATTACTTAAGATACGTTAAGCATCTTTTATTCTATATTCCAATAAAGTAAAAGAAAGTCTGTCTCTGTACAGCAGAGAAAAAAAAAAAGGTAATAGGATTCCTTAAATGCTTCCCCGAACAGTGAAATGCACCATCCTGTAGAGAGATGGGATGTGTGAGGAAGAGTGAGTCATAAGGAAGTAAAATAGTTGCAAATCTGAGGGATTTTATCAAGGACATGGGGATAGGACTCACTCAGCCCTATCGGTCCTGGCACAGGTGGCGCGGGCAGGTCAGCGGCGTGGCTGCTCGGCAGGGTGTTATGTGGCAGCGCAGCGCTCTCAACTGTAAGCTGTATTTAAAAGGAACTTTTGCCTGTTATTTGCAAGAGGGTATTATATCAGGATCTGGTCAGGTATCTTCTCTGGGCTATTTGTAAAATGTTTATTTATTTATTTATTTATTTTGAAAAAACATTTCCATCATACCTAAACTTTTGAAAGTCTGTTGATTTTGCTGAACTTTTATTTTGGATATGAAAGAGACATATGCTGGTGAAGCACTTGTGAACCACCCCAATTTTATATTTTCAACAAAATATTTTTATTTTCCTTTCAAATGGAGTCTTGGTTTCAAATGTATTTCTATTCTGTATTCTACCTCAAAATAGAGCTGCGAGCTGCAACAAAATGAGACTTTTTTTTTCTTTTTTCCAAAATAAACTATGTCAGCAGCTGGCCTGAGACAACATTTTGTTTTGTTACAGCTGGTATCTTCTTTCATGGAGAATTTTGGAAAGATAGGATTTAGTTTGTGATGGGCATGAGAACAGTTTTGAAATCTCAAGATCTTTTGAAAAATGAAAATGCCATTCTTGCCACAGCCCTTGTTCTATTTGCGTTGTTGCCTCTCTGCTCACCACATGATAAAAATAGGATGTTCAGAACATTTGGCACAAGTAAATGCTGAACATAAGTAGAGCAGATTTCTTTCATGTAATTCTGCTTCAATTAATATTGTACCTTGATACGGACTGGCTGAGTTAGTCTGCAGATCAGCAGCATGTAAATCTAGGCATCAGCATCACTATCATCAGTCAGAACTGTCATAATTGCTTTAGAGAAACTAAAAGCCTGACAGATAGAAGCAAACTTCAAAAAAAATATCTTGGTAACTTTTGTCATCCGAACTAGTCTAAAATAAAGAGTGCCTTTGTTGATATCACTGTAGTAGCATGTTGTAACGTAAGCAAGTCATAAATGAAAAAAAAAATGTTGTATTTGAATTTGGATTCAAGATTTTGATCTTGATTAGGCAAGACTACAAAAATAATCTTGTCTGGAGTTTCCATTTGACCAGTGGCACCGTTGTGTCTCACTGCAAGTTCCTGCTATAAATACCATATCTGAATGTTATTTACATCTCTCTGACGTATGTTTATATGTCTTACATGTTTATGAACACTTCACCTATGACATTTTCGGGAAAAATTAATAAGCAAGGAGTGTCTGAGGAGCAAAAGCAGTAACAAGGGGTGAAAGCATCTTCCCTGCCACCACATGGAGAGTTTTGAGTAGTAGTAGCACTTGCCCAGGAGAGCTGCGGGCACGTAATGTGATTAGAGATGGCAAAGCCGGACTCAGGATGTGTCCATTCTTTTGAGGTGCCCAGATGTCATGTCCCAATCCATCTGCTTTTCTTCACTGCGGTGCTGTTAAAGGTGGTGATTCTTTTTCCTCATAAATTAATCATATTGCATAAACAATGGCAATAGGTTAGTATTTAACAAAATTTGTTCTGCAGCTCGTGCCACAGCAAGTAAACTATAACTTTTGTTATAGTTTTACTACTAGGTTTTCGTTAAAGTATTAATTTTCAAACAAATTCCTTTTAACATGCCTAAATGTATTCACATAGTATATAAATTTGACAGATGGATTTTGGAAGTTCTTTTTGCTATTCATACAAAATGTACACATATCATAAAGAAAAACAGGCTTTTTAGAAAAGTGGTAAAATGAGAGATTTTTCTAAATAATTGATTTCTAATCTCAGTCAACAGTTGAACTCACCTAGTAAGTATTTTGAGTACAGGAGATAAGGTTCAGTTACTGTCTGCGATAGTAGATAATATAAAAATCTTAATGGAAGATGGTCCTTCTAATAAGGCAGTGAGAATAATACACACTAAAACCCAGCATGGGATGTGATTATCACAAGACAATAATATCCTTGGGCATTGAGCTATATAAAAGCTGAGTGTTCCCCATAAATGTGTGTATTTCAAAATAACCACACCCCTGCCTGATTGATACAGAGTTATGATTTCTGTTTTCCAGATCCATCATTTTAATAAATTGCCTTGGGCTTGAATATTGTCGCTGTGAGATTAATAGAGTTCTGCCTAGGAGATGCTAATTGCCTTAGTTCTGGTGCCTGATAGTTAGACCCTCACACCTCCGTTCTCAGAGAGTAACATGGCAGTGAGCATCACAGTGGGATAAAATGAATCAATCCCTTCTGAAGAGTGAGTAATCCATCAGGATGAGAATTGTGATAGCGCTGATGCTGTCTCTCATTTTTTATTTCATTAGTTATATTGCCAGGATGAATAAGTTAACTCTTTTTGACCTGCCTCCATCAATGTTACATCATTTGCTTTATATTCACATAACCATCCCAAGCTCTCTCTTCACCTGCATTGGCCTAAGGAAGTGTTAACCATTACACAGCAAGGACCAGATTATACATCTTTATATTCTTTGCATAGTAGGGAGCATATGGAAATATTTAGCTTCCCAAAGATAATTTATCACAGAGTTTCTTTTGAGAAAAGAGTTTCTCCAATTTAAGTATTAATATTCAGTCCTCTAACTTGGGCATCCATTCTGTCCTAAGAGACAGGGAATATCTATCATTCTTATCAAAAGCCACCAAGCAAAGTAGGATGGGCAGTTCTCATACAGCTTGCTCTGATAGGGTAAGGGGTAATGCTACTCAGTGACCTAAATCTTTAATGTCATTTGGAGTGATACTTTTTTTTTTTTTTCAAAGATATATATAAGACTAAAAACAACAAGTTGCTTTAGACTAAAATAACACGTTACCTCAAGAATATTTCCCATATTCCATGATGCTGATTTCTCCTCCACCAAGAAGCCAACCTGTCACCCCAACATCTGCAATCCTTTAGGCATCAAATTCCAACAATGTATATCACAATAGGTGTAATTACAGCTGAGAGTAAATATCTGCTGCCACATTTGTTGCTTTGTGTGTGCTAACTGATTAACCTGCCAGTGTCTGGCTACATTCCTTCCTTGGTCAAAAGCACTCTGAAACACATAGCAGAGCATTTAAACAGCAGGCTTTATTAGTGCAGCATCAGTAATTCTGTTCTTCATAGAGAAAAGTGTCCATATAAAAGAATGCAAAGCATAGATTGTTTTCTGGAATCCTCTGGAATGTCAAAGTATGTCAAAGTACATCGGTTGAGACATGAATTATTTTTTCACAAAGCCTGTTTGTAAAAAGAAAGAGAAAATGCTGTTAAGCACAAAGATATAGTCTTTCTTAAGGTTATTTTTTTCTCACTCAATACCAGTTTTCTGATCAGTAAAGGAAAATGGCAGGTGGACAAAATGTAACCTGCTTAGAGTGGTCTTCTTTATCAAGACCCAAGTAAGCATATAAAATTGTACTATAGTGACACATACTTTATAAATTGCAGAATTTGTTATATGCTGAAATAAATGAACTCAAAATTAAAATTACAAAGAATATTTTTTATTTTTTCAACATGATATACAATATGTTAACATGCTGTGTGATTGTGTGGACTGCTTTCCTTCTATATCCCTAACATCCTTAACATTCTCGCAATGGAAGTTCAGGTAGAAGTTGGGCTGGTGGAGTTGTTCGAGGTGTAGCGACGTGGTGGGTGGCTGCGGACATGCAGACGAGAGAGCAGAGCGAGGCCGCAGTGTCGCTCCGGCCTCCGTCCCCCAAGTGTAACCTTCTTTCCAGAAGCAGGGCTTGGCTTTGCCAAAGAGAGTGGGGGTAACCCTTTAAAGTTGTCTCCAGGCCTTCACTGTTTGTTCCATTATAATTTGCTATTGCATCGTTTTCTGGACACTGCAACGTTCCCAAATCAAATGCAATTCTATCCAGCTACATTTTGTACTCCCTGTCCAACCCTGTTTCAGTCACCATCTCATGCCTACAAGCAGCGCAAGCCTGAAGCATTCAGAGTATTACAGCATGTCCCTAAGAATAATGTGCTCACCTTAAAAAGAGCAATACTTTCTCATTTATGCATAATTTAATGTTTAAGAACCTTTTTGAGTCCATGACCTGTTTGTATAACTACTTCAGTGTAGCACACAGGTATGTTAATTTCATTTTGATTTTAAAGGATAAAGTACAGCAGAAGAATAAATTAAACAAAGGTTATATACAAAAATATCCCACTTTGCCACTTGAGGAAATGTTCCAGTTGTCAATTTTATTAATACCATTGAAAGAACTCTTTCCTGGATAAGAATGATAGACATAAGTGACTTTATGGAGTCTGTGCTTTAGCTATAGGAAATTACATTTGCACTCTGGAATTTCTACACTGGTGAACTATGTTCATTTCCCACTGGAAAAAAAAGTAAATAATTCTAAAGGGAAACAAACAAAAAAATTTCAGGCTCTCAGGACAACACAGATTTGTTCTGCCCATGTATAGGCAATCTATCAGCTTGGAAATTACCCAGCTGTGAACAGTGGTGCCCATTCCTCAGCACTGACAGTCTCCTTTTGGCTCCCAGCAACTTACTGCAGGCACGCGCTCTAAAATGAAGCCCTAGCACATTACTCATACACTTCTTGCCTTCTCGTGACAAACTTTATATCGTGTTTAATGACAAAATATACATGTGGGCATGTGTAAAAGACTGTCAGTTGCTTTCTTTGTATAAAGATTAGGTTGTTTATACCTGTCAGGGCTTCCGCAGTTTGTCATCCTCGAGGATGCCCTCCCACCTTGTCACTCCCCCTTCGCAGCACCCCAGGGGAGATAATAGGAGCCATGGGACTGACTATAAAAAGCCAGGAAATCAAAGGCAGATGTTAAATACAATTTGCACTAATCAAATAGAACTTATAAACAAGTAGGATTCACTGCTGTAGTTCTGTTTGAACAAATGTGAGTCAAATGCAGGTACTGGTAAACCTCCCATCCTTATTGTGGCCACTCTCATCAGTTGACCTGTATTTAATCTTTGCACTCTTCATCAGAGATATTCCTCTGCTGTAAAATCACTTGGAGTGACAAAATCAAGTCTAATGATCCTTTGGAAGGGGACAGCAAGCTCTGAACTGACCACCAGCTTCATCATGGCAGTTCTCCTAGTGACACCTTTGTGACAGATGGCTTCAGTAGTGCCTTCTGATTTGCTTATATCTCCTTCCTCATGTCACTGCAGTCATCCAGCCAAAACTACAAAATATTCTGTGCTTCATAGCTGAAAATGCCAGGGAGGGTGGACATACTCGGGACAGATCCCCAAGTTGTTCTGTCAAACTGACGCTTGGGCCAGTGCAGCGACGGCGGTGCTGCGAGGGTGCCTGGAGCAGCAGCGCACGGCTGTGCACTCGTTTCACAGGCAGATTTTCACAGGCCTTCCTCTGTCACCCGCTCTCCTTCACATGCCTATCGTTACTAGCGGCTTTCACTTTTAAACACATTTCCTATTTGGGGAAGACAGAAGGTTGTGCTTACTCAGCACGCAATGTGGCCTCCAACTTGGCCTTTACTGATATCCTAGTTTGTCTTCCTTTGTTCTAGTAATGCTGGGTTTACAACAGGTTATTTATAATGAGAATATTATTTCCATGTGGAGCTTAATTTAAGAGTTTATTTCAGTAAAGGGTCATAGCTAAACAGACTTAGCTGACTTTTCACACAGTGATTGAATTAGTGCAGCCTTTAAAGGGCTGGTTTAAAGGCCACTGAAGTCAATAGAAAGATGTACATTAAGTCTAAACAAGGCCAACCAGTGACCTTTGCCAACACCACAAAGTCATTCAGGTGCTGCACATTTGTGTGACTCCACCCTTTTTGTTTACAAAGTTTTTCAGAATTGTAAATAGAGTGAGTTGGATAAAATCAGCAACAGCTTTTTAGCAGAAATCATACTCAGAAAATGTAGCTGTTTTGCTTCATCCGAAGTATAGGTATTGGATGAAAGTACTTGTGTTGAAAACATGTGCATTAACAAAAGGACAAATCATGACTGTCAGCTACGTTTACCAAGTCTAATAACATTTGGGCACTATACAGTAGAAGAAAATCTTAGCTGTTCTACATGTTTAGGGCTATAAAAACAAGGTTATTGTTGTTTGGTGGCATTACATTGCATCCGTATCTTGAATTAGTGCTCCTTTAGTGGTAATAAAAACAAATTGTAAATCCAATTGGTTTTGGTAGCATGAATTTTGCCTGTAAAGCACTTTTCTTCTATTAAAGCAGTTACTCAAACAAAGAAAAGGAAAATGCTTTTGCAGAACAACGTAATAGGAATGTGTTTTGAACTCCCTCACAGTATTGCCATAAACTTAATTTTAGTAATCCAGATTCTTATTCTGCTTGGTTCTCCACAAGTATAGCTCCGTTTATTTCAATAATCTTGTTTTGTCCTCATTATACAAATCCAAAATCAGGAGAGATGTAGAAGTTTAGACCTTTATTCAAAACTCATTGAAGTCTATGAGATACTACCCTTTAACATAAAACAATTCAGATTATTTCAGAATGGGTTCTAATAGGTGGTATTAGTTACACCAATTGTATCCCAGCTCAACTTTGTTGATTTCAGTTGCATTGCTGAGTAGTAGGTGAAGAACTTTAGTTTGAGGCCAAGCTTTCAAAATCACCATGGGAAAATTAAGTTCAAAGGTGATAGAAAACTGTAGTTGTAGAACAGATTTCCCCATTGTTTTCCAGTTTAGCCTAAGTTCTCATGTGACCTTGGCCTATCACACTTTAAAAAGTCCCCTCAGGTTTCCCAGTGATAAAGACTGGAATGGAGTGGAATAGAGCAGCACAGAACAGAACGGAATAGCTTTAGATCAGATGAAGTTAAATATGGAGTTTAAAAAAGAAAACGCTAAAAATGCTGTGTTGGAGTAACTGAAATTTTCATTTTTCCTCATCACAGTTTTCAATGCTAATAATATTTATAAACTAAATCAATAATGGCTCTTAACCTGCAACCTTTTAAAAGAAAAGCATTCAGCTTTAGACCAAGGATAAGATACTAACAGATATCAGCAGTATGTTCTTTTTTAGCATTTTAAAACAATAGAAATGTGTCCCAACTACTAGATATACTTGAAATGTCACCACGTCAAATTTGCCATATGCACCATAACACACTGATCCAGTTGGTATATTGAATGTGCACAGACTTAGCAGCTCATGCCATATGAGCTGAGGATGTCCCTAACGTGTGATAAAGCACTGCTCAACATTTTTCAAAGGAAAAGGTAATAGATGATAGATGGATAGACAGATAGATAGATAGATAGATAGATAGATAGATAGATAGATAGATAGATAGATAGATTTATCTATCTCATAGATAAAATTTTCTCATCTAAGTTTTCAGTTCATCACTGAGTAGAATGTTCCATAACTTGATGCATCTACATTTCTGGCTATCAAAATGCTTCTACTTCCCTAATGCTTAGGGAAGGCAAATTAGATAATTCTATATGTGGCTGAGTTTTACTGCTGGCATTGATGAAATTTTGATTTAAAAAAAAAAATGCAGAAAAGCTCTGAGAACAGTAGAACAAAACCTTCCCCTGCAACCCCTTTCCTTCCCAGCTCTTTCCCTGTCCTCCTTTTTTCTTGCGCAGAAATACCCATTCCTAAAAGGTATGCAGTGTTCTTAAAGAAAAAAAGCATGTGTATTGGAATGTTATTTATATATAATGAAAATTAAAAATTTTGACAGATTCCAAATATATTAGGCCATATTTAGAGGAAGGCAGTTTCAGAATTGCATAACATTTGCCCAGCTTCAGAAAAAACAAGAAGAGCGACAAATGCTGTGCATTAATACAGCTTCTGCAAACGCTGCGTATACCCATAATCTGGATTCCTGGGGTGAGTGCATATCTTACCTTTCAAAACCTTCCATAGCTTGCCTAGGAGAAGGGCAAGGTAACGAGGTAGGTAACATTTCCCTCCATCATACAAAAAATGGATGATCTTCCTTGCAATTTGATAAAGGTAAACATTAGGTTAGCTTGTCTAAGAGAAAAAAATGGGACCTTTGTAACCTGTTCTCCATCTGCAGATAAAACTTCTTCTGACTTTGGTAGCTTTTCTTGCACAGACATCTTGGGACTTTTCCCTTAAGCAATGTGCTGTACCCTGTTGAATGTCAATTAACAGTGCTAATATTTAAATAATATATATATTCCAAATTTTAAAATTCCAAATGTGTCATGCTGGTGATTCAAGATTTGCCTGGCAGATAGTTTAAAGAAATTGCATTGCATGCAGTGATTTATTTAAACTGTAAGTACCCATTACTCTATATTTCATTTTTCACAAGTTCTTCATCCACTCAAAGAAATACCAGGCAGCTCAGCTTGGAAGAAATGATTGATTCATCTGGCATATGCAAAGATGCAGTTGGGGATTCATAATCAGAGGAGAAACATATTAAAAGTAGGTGTCATGTTCCTTGATGTTTGCAAAAACTGTCAGAAACCTACATTCATTATGGACTCCTTATTTTGTTAGATTACAATCCTACAGTTCCCCAAGTAATTTATATGCATATACAGCACCAATTCCTGAGCTCTTCACTAAGGTAAGCCCCGTGGATTTTGGCAGCAGCTTACCTAAATAAGGACTTCCAGGCTCAATCCTTGAAAATAAAGGGAAGAATCCCTTTATTGGGATGAATATTGGACTGAATATCTTCTGCAGTAAATAATTTAGGAAATTGAATATTAAAGATGTTGTTTTAGAACTACGTGCACCACTGAAATATGAAAAGAGGATCTGACTAAGCAATATTTGTATTAGCATTGCTATTCCTGTATCCTAAAGAGGTAAGTACCACTTTTATTTCTTTCGTTTACCATTCTTTATGTGTCCTCTAAGAATAGCTCCGCTCAGAGAGCACTAAGAGGAAAGGTACTTGTTTTAATCTTTGTTAATGTGGTCCTTTTTGTTGTAGGTTTACAACAAAACCTCGTTGTAGGGTTGTAGGTGTTGTAAGGAAGTCTAAAACATTAAAGTAAAATTTTAAAAAGTGTTTAGCCTCCAAATGATGTTGCTATTCCATTAAATTTTCAGTTGCCGCAGTGTTGTGAAGGATCAGGTCCAGGCTTTGTAACTGCCTCCTTTGGCCATGATGGCATTGGTAAAAGAAAGAAAGAAAAAAATCAGATTACAAGAGCAAAAAATAACTTAAGCATTTTATTTATAACTGATTGGTGTAATAATATTACACATGATATAAGCACCCCAGAGCACCAAAGCTTTAAAATTCTGCTGCAGGTTAAGTTTAGACCTAGATTTTTCTGAGTTCCTCTTGTTAATATAGTTTCCAGTTCTGCTCTCAGTGACACCAGGGTAACTGCCAAGCCATACACTCAGCTCTGTAAGTCACTGTCTCACTGTTGAAGTTAATGAACTATGTCAATTTTCATTAGCTGAGGATGATTCTTCATAAGTAAAAGCTTACCTTGACTTTTAATTGCTTTCAAGTCCCCTAGGAGAGGATCAACCACAAAACTCCTGCAGTACATTGCCACCTTTGGGCAAAGCACTTCTAGTTCCTCTCTTTTCAGTTTGCTGTTGAGCCATGTGCAGTCTGGTCTTAAATTGGCAGTGCAATCCTCATTTTCCCAAAGTGGAGGATTTTTGCAATCAGCTGCTTCTATTTATGTAGACAGTAACAGACATGAACTATGAATAATGCTTAGGGTCTCTTTGAAAAAGGATCTATTTTCAGCTGTTGCACAAAGCCCTGCTTGTCACTACTTTTTCTGGTGCTTGTTGGGAGTTTGACATTACCCTGCCCAGTTTGAGGCAATGTGAATTCATCAGAATTGTCCTGTTTATGTTTGGTAGGAAATATTTACAGAACGAGAAACAGATTTAATGGAAAAACTCCGCAGACACAGCAATACAAATTCCGCAATACCGTAGGGAAGCCTAATACATTTTCCACTCAGGATATTTTAATATGCAGATGGTAGTGTAGTATTAAGACACTCAGTTAGCTTTAAACAGCCTAGATGCCGGATACTAGAAGCAGCCTCTGGTTGTAGTGCAGAGTTTTTTGAAAGGCTAAATACATTTTTAAGGTAGTTAACTTGTATACTTCAGCAGCCACAGTTGAACCACATGCATACCTTTACATTGGCAAAAAGCAGCATGTCTGCTTCAGTGATTTATATGACTGTATATGATAAAAAAGAATGCCTTATCCACCTATGTGTCTGCCTCTCTACCTCCCTCTCTCCCTCCTCCCTCTCCTAAAAAAATAAGTCTGCAAACGATGTTGCAACATCATAGATGAACTGTAATGTAATACTTTTTAAGAAAAAATAAGTACGAGGCAGTCATTTACTCTAACATATGTGAATGATGTAGGACAAACACAAGGTACTCAGCTGAAGATTTCAAATGGTTCAGTTTTGGTAGGTAGGAATTTATTCTCATACTGTACTGATTGAGGGCATGTCCAAACTTATGTATAATTCATCAGTCTTCATTTTATACCTTCAGCTACTAGGTGACTTGTCTGTTTTTATTCTTGGTCAATATATCAGGAATAGTGATATTCTGCATAAGATTAAAACAGGGTAAATTATATTTAGTGGTAGTTAAAAAAAAAAAAAATCTTCAATGGGCACGGCCTCTCTTCCAATCTGTTCTTTTTTTGCTTTTGGCAATGAAATTTCATTGTAGCTTAGGACTTCTCTTTGAAGCAAATTGCCATGTTCGTTTTCCCTCCTACTGGCAGCACCAAGAATGTGTTCAATGGAGAATGCAAAAGTTATTTTCAGAGAGATTATTTAAAATATAATCCAGGTGGATTATACTGAAACATACACTGGAATGGCAGCTCCTCTTCAGGTCCCTTCATTTAATGCCAGCAGACCGCAGTAATTCCGGATTCTTCCAGAATAAGGAATGCTGCTGCATGTCCCAAAGCTGCCTTGCCTGCAGCTTCCTTGGCAAAGGGGGCACCTTAGGGAAGCCAAGCTCAGTGACAGCCATCGGGAAGCTGGGACATCGCGGAGTCCTGGACAGGTAAGAGTTGCTTAGTGTCAGCCCATGCTTGAGTAGTGGGCAAAACTACATAAGTGTATCCTGTGCCTGCTCCTTGCCTCTGTGCGTGCTAGGGCATTTTCTCAGCACACAGAGGACACTCAGTCTATAATTAGGGTAGATATAATTTCACAGTAGCAGAAAGTCTTGAAAATCCATCTAGTTTTTGCATGTGAACATTCAGCAGAGGCTTAGGGGATAATGACCTATTTGTGATTCCTCCAGACAGATTTGATTCAGTTTTGGATAAAGATTTTGCTCACTTCTTTTCCTAAATACCTACTTGTCATGCTGCACATTCTGTGGGAGGTCTGTTAACATGATTGCTAATAAGATATTGCTCTGTATTTTCATTGTCAGATTCTCAGGGAAAGGATGGATGCTTGGAAATTATTTTAAAAAGTCTTTCTAAGAAATTAAAGATTAATGTGGAATCTATCAAATAAGAAGGAATTTAGAAAGAAACAAAGGGAGATGAAATAAAACCTACTGTGCTCACAGTAGGTTCTATTTTTCCTGCTAATAAAGATGACAGCTACGAAGGGAGTAGCTCTGGTACATGATCCTTACAGGCTGCGCGTGCAACACCTGCTTGTACACGAGCGCACAGAGATCATCTTGAACAGCCTGAATAAAGACCAGGCTGATCTGCTGCTCCTACGATAGACTGGCTTCAGCGTGAGCTATTTATAAAAGAGTCTTTCATTCTCAACGGTGCCTTGGCTGGAGCCAGAAAGGACAGAACTACTGGCAGACTGGCCTCTTGCCTAGTGTGCTGTGACTGACACGTAATCTGTCACTCCCCATCATCTGCGGGGTGGTGATAGGAAAATAATGCTCCTCAGCTTGCGTTAGATCACACATTACTCTCCTGAATACAGCTCCCTAAAGCTGTGAAATGGCCTTTAAAAAGTGTCTTTATTCATTTTTGATAGAGCAGAATGGGAAAAAATGATAAACAGGGAGGAAAGCGAAACACACATTAGAGACCTGAGAGAAAAATTGTCTGTGACTGAGATTTCAGTTTTCAGTGTGGTCAGATGACCTTTCTGTGAAGAATACTCGTGGTGCAGATCAGAAGCACATAGGGTGCAAGAGCCGGATGTATACTGGCAAGGACACTGCCTGTGAATCGTATTTCCCGAGCTTGAATACTGCCTTTACTGGTCCTGTCCAGTACATCCTTGAGAAATCGGTCTCCTTCCATTTCCACACTCTGTAGGATGTAAAATTCCAAGTGTGACTTTTCTCTAACATACATGGGTGGCGTAACAGGGTCTCAGGTTCATCTGACGACTACAGGAGTTACACTAATACAAACACAGTAATAGTATCATATACCAAATACAGTAACTGTATATCTTAGTTACACAGATCTTTTACTAAAATAAATGAGAGCTTTGCATGAGTTCTTAAAAAAAAAAAAGATACTTAGAATATTCTTTGAGGCCATTTTCTTTTGATATTTTGTTTACATTCCCTTTATACTATGCAAACCATCTAAGATTTAGAAAGGTGCCAAATTAACCTTCTCTTCCACCCCTCCAACAGTCTCATGTTCCTGGACACCAATGATCCTTCTTCCATGGTTTCATACAGTGAAGTTGCTGATACTCTTTACAATATTGTAATGCTCTCCCTGAGAGCTAACCTTGCTGCCTCAGTTGACGCTTATGTAAATTGTCATAAGATGTTTAGGGCACATCTCTTTTCTTCTTTAATAACATGTCATACTGATGTGGCTTTATTTGTATTTCATAAAGAGATGATTGGAGAGGTCAAAATTAATTTAGATTGATATTCACTGTCATATTTTGTAGTGACATTGAAGTATAACTCCCCCATATTTTGCATTTTAATTTGCTTCATGATAAACTTCTTGACTTCACAATCTCACCTACCCTTCTTGAGCCTTACCAGGCAAACCACCAAATGCAGCCCTTCAAGCTTTCCACGATGTTGCTTGCTTCCATAAGTCAGTATGTTACAGGGGAAGCAGAGCTGAAGAAAAGTGTGTAAAAATGCTGTATTTGCACCTGTCTTCTCAAGCTGAATTTGCAAGTGCATTGTAGGTGATAATCAGTGCAGTCCCATTACGTTCCCTTTACAGACAAGGTTGTTCTGCCATTGCCTGTGATGGAAGCAAAATCAAGACCGTACGCATTTTATTCATGCAGATGAATGCAATGTCTACTGAAAACCTATCTCAACAATTCATGTTTTATTCTACTTATTCTCTCAGTTCCTTTGATACTCTTTACTGTTCTCTCTGTATGTAGTTAGGAAATACATTTGAGCTCAGATATATAGTGGTACAGATATTAAAGCACTGACCCATGAAGCCTGATGTAACAGGTTGTTGCTTTTGTATCACAATAAAAGACCCTGATTTATTTGCAGTTTACCTAGTAGGAAAGAAGAAAATATGAAGGCTAGAGCTACTTGGGTGCTGCCCAGAAATGTGACTGATTTCACTCAGGTCAGTATCCAGAAGCCATGCTTCAAATGCTTTATGGTCAGTGTCCCCATAACCCTGTACAGAGCTGAAGCATCTCAGGTGGTAAAAAAAAAATTCCAAGAGAACTAGCAGCTGGTCATGAAAACAGGACTTCTCAGGATGGCTGAGAACTGAAGGGATTTTAAACTGCTTTGTATTGTCAAATATTTTACACAGAAATACAACTCCTGTCTGATAGCGGCTTGGTCATCCTGGAAGGTATTTATCTTTTCCAGACGTCTTGAACTGTTGATCACAGAAGGTAGAGCCAATAGGAGACTGTATGTGTGAGTTTGCAGTATAAAAGATAAATATCTGGTTGCATGCTTCATTTTAAGTGGCTTATACAGCTTGTCTCATGTAGCTTTTAGCACAATCTGTGGATTTTCTGAGGCCCAGTTACCACCTCTAATGAGTGACTGTGAAAAACTCTCGTACTGCTGAGCTCATGTGTAACAGGACAAAAGGATTAGCCAAGTTGCTGTAGAGGGTTTGAGTTTCCTCAGAAAAAAAGAAATGCTGGTTATAGACTATAGGACGGGAAAGAACCTATGAAAATGAAGTTAGCTGAATGAATTAGTTCAGATTCCCTTCATTTAGAGAGAAAGACAAGACCCAGCTCTTTCCAGAGGGATCAAGACCAGACCTTGTTGTCATTAGAACCTGCTAGTTAACATGGAGCTACCTCACAAGGAAGCTGGATATTTTTCAAGCCCCAGAATGATTAGAAGTGTGGTGTTTACTCTGAAAGGCGATTTGGGGTAAGAGAAATTTTGTTAACCAATCTGTGTAGTGAGTGCTGGCCTGCCTGTTTAGGCCTGTGCATTGCTACATTTTCATTTTTCTCCCTGTAAACGGTTGGCCTTTCACATGACACATGACACATGACAAGGGAGCACTTGTATCCTGCCAGGGCCTGGAGCTTTGCTCCCCTGGAATTTGTTCCCACAGATGTAATGAGATGGGCTGATTGCTCCTGTTGTGCAGCTTTCAGCAAGGACCACCTACATCTTCATTTGGACGATGTGTCATCATTCCCTTTGACAATTTTATCATGATCACAAGAACAGAAAACAAATTGAACACCCTGGTGAACTGTGTCAGATCTGCGACCACAGATGTGATCTCGGATTTTGCTGTGGTGGATCTGAATGGGAGATTAACAGGGACAGTGCTGACAGGCTGTGATGTGAAGCGTCATGAACAAGAGCTTCTCCTACATGCTGTGCTATTTCTTAATAGGAACTCTTTAATTGCATATTTCATATTTATGACCCTATAAAAATAATTTTAATTTGACACTAACATCTGAATATGATTGTCTAAAAGATAATAGCAATGACAAACACTGATATAAATCAAACCAAATGATTTTCAATTTCTAATTAAAGATGATGCTGAAAGCTCAAGATAAGAGACATATGGAGAGAAACACATTTCTTTGCAAGAAGGAAACCAAAACCATATGGGGAAAAAGTGCAAAGATATCAAGTTAAAATCTGAACTTCCTGCCTTCTGAAGTGTCAGGAAAGGGAATCCTAAACTGATCATCTTCCTATAAAAATCATTTATCAGTCTCTACCACAAACCACTGAGTAAGATGTGAGACATCTCAAGCTGTTTAGAACAACTGGGAATTGATTGTAAGTAACCTACAACACAGTTGTTTTTACCAGTTGAGACTGTAAAACAGATGGCTTGAATATATTTAAAGATGGGGACAAAGCTGATGCGACACTGAGCTGGATTACCGCAATGAACAATGTCAGGTGCGGAGTTGTTCTCAGATGAAAAAGAATTAGTTCAGAAGAAATGGGTGCCAGTGGTCTCCAGATGCCACGGGCTAGAAGAATAGACTGCAACCCCGCGAATCTGCCCCACCATCTGCAGTCCCAATAATCAAAACTCTTAACTGTTCCCTCTGTGCAAATAATGCTTGAAATAGGTCTGGCTTTCATTGCATTGCAAAGGATGTTTAAAATGTTCACAGAGGACCAATAAGGAGCAGTCTAGCTAGAGGCTGCTGGTGCAACTCTTATAGTCTAGGCTATTTCACAAGTCAAATATTGGGAATTGGCTTATTAAAGTGCCAGTAAAAAAGGGAGAGAAAATTTTAAAGGTTTTTGGAGGTTTTAAATGATCTCATGTAATATTTCAATCTATTTGCCTCTTTGTAAGGAGCTCATACAACTTTGGAGCCTTGTTTTTGTTACATTTTGGCATAAAACCATTTGCAATATTGAGATTCACTTTTGCTGGTTTATTGTACCATCACCTACTTGTTTATATGGGATAGAGGATGAAGTGGCCAGCTCTACTACTTGTTTGCTGAGCAGGAAACAACTCTGCCCGAAACCTGATGGCTCAGATCCCTCCTCTTAATGTTCCGGTCTCTCTAAGGGCCTTTATTTTTTGCTTTAAAGACAGTTTAAGCTGCAGCTTTAAAAATGAGTTAACTTCACATTCACATTTAGTTCTTGAGTTTTAAAGACCTGATTATCTTCCTCGTTTGTAAGCATAATTTTGTTGCAATAACTGAAGATGCAAATTCTACCGACTTAAAGCCCAAAGGCCTAAGGAAAAGAAGGCTAGAACTAAATATATGGACTGTAACGGGACCCTGATGACAAACCATACATTTATTTGGGTCAATACGAAGCAGTTCTTAGCAAAGCAAACATATTCTTCAGGAGTACTGGAATTCAAGCATTATGCTGTAGTGTCTGTATTCGCTAAAGAAACCTAATGACCATACTGGTATGACACAGTAAACATTGTTTAATGTTTCTCTATTTATAAAAAATAAGCCATATTCCATCACCTCTAGAAGTTGTGACATTATGTTCACAATCACAGTGATGCCCATTCATGGCATAAAAATAGCACAATTACCATGGCTAATTATTTATGAGTATCAACAGGGAACACTCTTAAACAAGCTCTCTGACAGGGCTCAGGGCACTTTTAGGAGAATGAAGAAGTAGTTAAGTAGAAGCTATCCATTGCTTTTATTATGTGCTAGAAAAGAGGTTCTATTTATTACTCAAGCAGTTAAGCAGACTGGCTTCACTTCACTTGTAAGATGACAAGTTCATAGCCTGAGGAAGAAAGTCTGCATCATACCAATCTGTTGTATCTTACCCGAAGAGTCTTAATGACCTGGCATCCCCAATAAAACACAACCAACTCACTTTTTTACTCCTTTTAGTTCTCAGCAATTCCAGGGTCAGTGTTATATAATCTGATGGGTGAATAAGCATCTGTGAAAGAGTTTGATATATGTCATCTTCAGTGTGGCTGGAATCAATCTCAGCCAAGTGTTCCTGGGACACTATGGTAGAATAATTTCGTAAATCTAAGTCACGCTCATGGCTATCAACTTTTAAAGTTGAAAAAAACCCTATGCTTGTTTTCTGAAAACCTCGAGGTGGTGGAGAAGAGAGGAATGATTGCCCTGGATGTGATAATGGTAATAATTCGGTGTCAGTTGTTACTTCTAAGCCGACAGATCTCTTGAAACATTCAGGTTAAGGCTTTGAAGATGGTTTCATAAGAAGAAGGTACTTGAATGATCCAGGGCTTTTTTTTCTTTACAAGATGAATTCCAGATGAAGTCCCAGATGAAGGCACATCATCATGTTAATGTAATTACAGAGAAATAAGGACTTGCGAAGGATTGTGTCAGATGAATTTGAAATCACAGTGAAAGAGTGGGAACAGGAGAGGTTAACATTTCCTTGTGCTAGTCTACATTAAAACTCGACAGAATCAGACGAAGGTGACACTATTCAGTATGCTGAGCAGCGTTGTGTCCGCACAGAGCCGGCTCTGCTGGGCAAATCTTGAAGGCAGCAGTGAGAGGGGTAAAATAGCATGATTGCTCCAGCAATACTTTTCCTTTTTTTAATCTGGGCAAGTCCTGTTGTTTTAAATTCTGTGCTATTAATAAGAAAATAATTCATACTGTTTCCAGTGTTTTTGCTATAGCATTTTGCAATCAGCCTCTTTTATTCTTGTTGTACAACCAAATTGCCATTTATTATTTTTCAAGTTTTTTTCATTTTTTTCCTGTTTGAAATTGACTTATTTCTAGGAATATCTCACCGGAAAGGAAGCTAGTTAAGTGATGTTGTTGCTTCTTGTTACAAACAGTATAAAACAGAAACATCAGCAGAGTCCTGTGGAAAAATCCCACAAATCTTTTTGTCAGCATGTGCAATTCAAGAAATTATTTAGACACATAATAACGTCCGCAGATTTGTGTCTCGGGCACAGGCTTACTTCAGTGCCTGATATTTTGCCTGTCCCTACCACAGCATCTGCAAGGGAATTTTAGGGAGATGTGCACCTACACCAGCATAGAAAAAGAAGAACTAAACATGAAACCTTTTTTTTTATAAAATAAGATTCAAAGAGAGACCTTTACTGTTGAGAAACAAATGCCAACGATAAGACAAAGGGATATAATTAGACTGTGCTAAATGCCTAGATTCGACAAGAATATACATGGCATCAAATATTCCTCCCAGTTCATTAGGAGGTGAGGATAGAAGTGGGAATTTGCATTGCTGAAGACAAGAAGTGTTGAAGACGAAATGGAACTGGAAAGTTCTTTGGGAGGCGCTGACTGTAGTGAGCTGGTTTGCAAAGGGAGAGTCTTGAGAGACTCTGGAGGACGATGTGTGGAAACTACAGAGAACTGGTACAGAGAACTGGGGAGGGAAATTTGGAAGAGCTGCCAGCTGAAATAAATGAAAAGCAGAGGACAACCATTTCTTTTGGAACCTTTCACTGAAATATTGGCAGCTACTGATACATAACAAAATCTCTGCTTCTGAAATGAGATAGCAGAGTCAAAAAACAAGGCAAATGGTCTTCTCTTCAATCACAGTGCATGAGTAAATGGCTACTAGCCAACACAAAACACCTAGGAAAATAAAATACTCTATAATATTCCAATAAATTATTCTAAAATTATCTTTCTCCCTGTTATCAAGGGGCAATAGTTTACCTCATTGTCTGCTTCTAGATTATTTACTGTGTTCATCCTTTATAATTTTCCTTTTGTAGTTCTTATTCTAAAATTGTTGCCCAGCTCTCCCTATCGCTGGCAGAGAGCTTCTTGGATATAATGACAACTTGCTGTCTGAAACTGGTTGTAACTGTGGGTTACGCTCAGCACCTACAGCAGGAATTCAACCTCTTTGTTCTACTTATTTAAGTACATGAAAGTGTTAAGTGAATTCAATGACCTCTGCTGTCCTTAATATATGCAGATGTCTTCTAAGTATAAACTTAACACAGAGATTCTTGGGATTGCAATGTATGGCTTTAGGAATTTGCAATATCCCACTAATTCTTTATATCTTTAAGTGCCTGCCACACATGAATCTGAATTTTATTTCTTTTTTTGTCAGGTAGTAACAGAAGATTATATAATAAAATAAAAATAACTTTGATTTTTTAAGATGAAAAATGCTTCTTTTAATGAAACTTTATGAAACTATAACATGTTAAGAGTTAATTTTATTATAGACATTGTTAATTCTTACATTAAGTCATTGTGGTGTCATTTCCTTGGTGAATTACCTTTCTCCAGGCCATGACCTGACCATGCGTTGAGGAAGCGCACTGTAAAAGCCTGCTCGTACAGATTCTCTGCTCATTTGTATTAGATCGTCAAATTATGATAACTTATACTGGAAGAAGACAAATCTCTCCTCAGCGTTAGCACTATAAATCTCCACTTACTCTTTGCTGTCCCGCAGCTTCTCAGCAGTGTGGGAGAAACTCCATTTCATAGTGATGGCCGAGCGGGCTCTGCAGCGGGGCTGCCAGCAAGGCGGGTGAGTGGGACCAGAGGGGGAGCTTGACCAGAGGGCGGGGGGGTTGTGACTGAGACGGGTGGAGGACAGGGGTCTTCATAACAGCTCTGGCTGGGGGAGAGGTGTTGCAAGCAGTCCTCATCCTCCCCCTTCTAAGAGCATGTGCATTTCTCTATCTCCTCAACATTGCACCTCTTATTTAAGTGCTTCTCTTCGCTGCTGGCGCTGGCCGGGGCTGCGCGCGGTGCCCGTGACTGGGCCCTGCACACGGAGCCCTGTGCTTGGTGGCGCTTCCGCGTGGCGGCGGTGCAAAGCAGCGAGCCTGCCGCTGCCGTTACACGGCTCTGCTTGTGCCTTGGGCGGCCTCTGCGTTGTGAACCAGCATGGAAAAGAGCTACCAAGGGGCTCCAGCTCTGAGTTTTGGCACTTACAAGGTCAGGGTTTTTTGTTTGGCCTTGCCCAAGCACGCTTGAAGGCAACTTCATCTTGTTCTGTTTGATTTCAGGTCCTCTTCTTTCCGTTTATTTTTCAATTAAAAGAGAAAAGAAGCAAAAGTGGAAATATGTGCAAGTTATTCAGAGAAAATTATCAGTTTAATTATTCACTAGATATTGCTGAAACATCAGGTAAACTACTGAAATTATGATATTTTAATGTCATCTACAGCATCTACTTTGACGTAAAATGTCAGAAAACATCCTATAAATGATTCATGATTCCTTTTCCCTTTCTCCATTAATCAGATGGTCCTTTCCATAGACTGCTGATCCTGAATGAATATTCTAATTCCTAACAGGAAACATTTCATACAAGTGCTTTCCATTCAACACTTTTGACAGGGTCTCTCATGAGACACTCTAATGAAAACAGCTGTCAATGAATTAGAGAAAAAGCCCCCTCACATATTAAAAAATAGTTAAAAAAAAAAATGAAATAAAGAGTAGGAGCACATGGGCAGTTTTCCCATTGAAGGGAGGTTATTAGAGGGGCGCTCCAAGGATTTGAGCCAGGATTTGTGCTCATCAGTGGGCTATCAGCTATCCTGTGGAGGAGGTAAAGGCAACAGAAAAATTATTAGGATGGTCAAACCAAAACCTGAAAAGCTTAGAGCTTAAACTCAGAGAAGTAATGAAATAGCAGAAAAAATAAGTACTGAGAAGTCCAAAGTAACACACGGAGGAAAATCTTAAAGTTAGAGAAAGAAAATAGGGATGGTCAAAATAGGAGGAAAGATAGATAGATAGATAGATAGATAGATAGATAGATAGATAGATAGATAGATAGATAGGAGTTTGATTGCATAGGAGATTGCATAGATAGGAGACTTTGGCTTGGAAAATAAATGAAAGAGAATGCATATGATGGAGGTTGATAAAATCATGGATGATGTAAGGAAAAATTATTGGAATTATTACCAGTTTTCATGATTCAAGAAAAAAGAGCATATCTAGTGTTCTTTCTGGTGCAGGTTTAACAGGAAAAAATAAAAGGAAATTCTTCACATATGGTATGATTAATTTATGGAACTGATTGCAACAGGATGTTTAGAAGAGAAAATGAGAAGTGGATTCAAAATGTGATTAAACTGTTGAAGGACAGGCTGATTAGTGGCTATTAAAAATGTAGCCGTGGAAATGCATTGTTTTTCCTCTGCTAGGACTCTTTTCCATCTCCCACCTATCAGCCAGGGTCTGTCAGCATTCTCTGATGAACTTCTGGTGAGCAAGGCAAGCAAATAAATTCTTTCTGATCACAAGTTTGTATCCACCAGCTGCAGAGGCATTCACAGCTCGAGTATCAACTGCAGAATAAACTATTTTCTGGTGTTTCTCCATCTCTGTTAAAAAGAATTAAGGCATTAGGTTCTCAATGTGTGCCACTTTGTACATGATGCTTACACCTTAGAGTTTTCTTCTCTGCAGGAATATAATATTCTGATCTTATTTTTAAGTGGCCTTGTGAAACTTGTATTTGGGGAAAAGTATCTTTGACTGTCCTCCACTGAACTGAAGATGATAGAAGAGGGATTGTTTCCATGGTTTGACAAAGATGCTGGATTTTGCACTGTGATGATTTCATCATGTGCCTGCATTTTGCAGTAGTAGCTAACATTTCCAGGTGAAGCAAACCCATGCAGTAGCCCTGGCCAGAGATCTTGAAATCTGAAGGCTATTGGGAATGTTCCAGGGAATGGGAGCAGTGAAGCCAAATGCTCATAAAATGACTCTGGAATAAGAGAAACTGGAGAAGGAAAGGGCTCTACTGACCTCACCACTGCTTGAACGTGGAAATTTTGTTTGGTTGGGTTTTATTTGTTTTCTTTCAGACATTTTCCATTTATGGGTTTTTGAATGAGCAACTTATTTTTCTCTTGCCTTAAGGCTTTCTCTTTGGTTTCTGTAGGAGGATTTGGATGTCCTTTGCAAAGGCGGGTTGTTAGGGGCAGAATCAGAAGGTGCCAGAGGGCCAGTGGAGGCTGTCAGTGCTGCCCCTACTGCTCAGGCACATGCGGGATGTGTCCCAGGAGCCACTTTTTGCAGGACTGAGTCCCATCAGAATATTATGTGGGGGCAACCACGTAATAACATCACGGGATGCAGATCAGCGCAAACCCTGGGGTGGCAGCAGCAAGGTCCCCTCGAGTGACTTGGAGAGCACACGACAGAAACAGGTTTTAAGGAGAGCAGGAGGCGAGTTCAGCCCCTTACATCCTGACTCATTTCTGTAAGATAGGGGTGTTTCCTTCCGTTCTTTTGTTATGCAAAGTTTATCTCATTTTCTTCCGTTTAATTAAACCCTTTTCTTTTTGTGACTGTCAAAATCTGTCTTTGCATCTCCAACTTGAAGAGAATGAAAATACTGGCTGGAAAACCCGCTGTAGTTTCCAGTTGTAAATAGATGGGCTGATTCTATTGTTTGGTTCCTGGCACTTGGTATGTTTGTTGCTGTCTTGCTCAAGGTGGGCCACTGCATGTAGAGGAGCTTCGCACACTGATAGCCTGGTTTCTCTGCTGGTCATATCTGAACAAATTCTAAGCATATAAAAGCTTCAAATAAAGCAGTATCAGCCAAATCAGGCTTGTTTTCAGCAGTCAGTTTAGCTACCTATTGTGTTGTGATATCATCCCAATTCTGTAAAGGATAAAGGTCATGTGGGGGCTACCATAACAAAAAGCATATTAATGTCTGTTGTGGCGATGTTCTTTTTTTTTTTTTTTTTTTCCTCCTATCTCAAATCAGGAAACTGAATAAAATACTCTGTCTTCCATTAATAGTTTACAGATGAAAATGAAGGGAGAAAAGAGACAAAGGGATGAAATGGAATGTCCAAAATCACTGGGAAGTGGCATGTCCAGGTTTCCTGATATTCTGCCCAGAACCATCTGTTTCTTCTCGTTGCTAATGATGTTATTATTAATAGAAGTATTATTAGTATGACTACCACCATCATTTTATTTACTCTGTACAGCTATATGCCTGATGATACTTCCCTTGGAAAAAAATAAATTACTTAAATAGTTTTTTAATTGGGACTTGTGGTGACATAGAAACTCCAACAATTCTCTACAGCATGTGTGAATACATGCAGCCCTCAGCAAAAGAGAATGGGCCCATCCCCAAATTATTCCATCTGGCAGAGTCAGTACCTGCTGTAGTTCACACATGAATAGCATCAATTTGCATGTAAATAGAGGCCTACATGCTTCTGTGGAGCTAAAAGCTGTATTTCAACATTTCACAGTGGAATTAGGCAGTGGGCACATCACTACATGATGGTTCAACCTTGTAGTGACGTGCCAGCTAAAATCATTTTAAATGCTCTTCTCCATATTTCCCGGTAGGATTATTTATTGAAGTAGTGTGTAAGAGCTCAGAAGAATCCTCTATTGAAATGCTGCCAGCTCTCAGCTACAATTCTGACATTGATGTTGTCAACTGAGATTAAGCATTGGTCTTAATGAATGCTGACAGTCTTGTTTCATGGGTATGGTCCTGCGCTTCCTTTCGGCAAGGAACCAAAATAGAAAGGGTGGACATGTAGGGAAAGATTTAGCAGCAGAGATGTTTACCTGTATTCGTACTTTTTTCATTTATGCTTCTTTCCATGAGAGGTGCAGTGCTAGCAGTTAACATTTTCATATCGAGATGTAACAGCAAATGATCCTGGGTGAGTTTTGAGTAAACAAACCATAAATGACATGTTCCTCCAGCAGTGGTTTGAGACAGGCTGGGAAATTCCAAACTTATCGCACAGAGTAAGATGAGACTCTGTGGATTTGGTATTTTCTTTGAGACACTGACTATTGTTTCCTCAGCCTTGCCCATGTAAATTCCGGGTTTGATCAAATTGTCCTTGAGGGTGACTCAGATTTACAAAGCTCTGCAAACCCCTTTGACCCTGCATGATTTTGCTTGGTTCCTTTTGCAATGAATGTACTATCTGGACCTAAATCCTGATGGTGCTAAGGCAGGTGAGTGCTTAACTGAGACGCCTAAACCTTTGTGTGTTGTCTTTAAATTCATGTAGTTCATTTATACCTAGTTCTTGGGATGTCTGTGGTCTGGGTAGTTCCTTCTCTGCGACTGCAAGACTGGGTCTACTTTGTCATTGTGCACATGTGCTGCTGTGGTGCAAAAGGAAGGTAACGCTGTTAAATTCAGTAACATGCCTGTCATGTGAAAATCCCCATGAGCAAAAACTTATGCCTCACTAACTCTTCTAGCTACCTAAATATGAAATGTGTTACTTTGATCATTTTTTTACTTTGATGCCACATCCCTTCCCATTCCGGTGGCCACAGCCACATCAAGAATAAAGGTGCGAACTAAATTTAAGAGGGAATATTGGAACCTGCTACATATTATAGGGTGCACCAAAGCATAATAGCTTGTCTGAACCAAATAAGTGATGTTTGAGCTTTGTATCCAACTTCACTGGATCCTTACTGAATCATCGCTGAGATAGCTACCTATTTTCCAACTTTACTGAATAGAAACGCTGCCGTTGGACTCTGCTTCTGGCTTGAGGATGTAGTGAATCAGATGTAACTGCCTGTCCTTACCAATGTCCTCAGAGACTATGAACCCATGCCCACAGCCACACACTTTAGCTCCCCCGAGCAAGTCTAATCATTGCTTTCCAGAATGCACAGGCATACTGGTAAGTCCACAGAAATCCCCTCCTCTTTGCATTACTTCTTTCTCTTTCTAAGCATAAGAGAAAAAATGCTCTAGGAAAAAAAAAAAGCTCCAACCTTGTAAGGAACACCTATGCAGAGGTACGTGTGGACGCACACCCCTCCTCGAGCGTGCCAGCAGTGGTTCGTGGGAGCACACCAGGTTAGAAGGAGCGAGGGCAGCTGCATTACACGTTTCTGTGAATGGGCAGTTGACCCTGCACTGCTCATGGCACACTTACTTGCCAGTGGTACATGACAGAGTGACATACATCTCTGGGAACAGCCTGAGAAAGAAATGCCCCAGCTCCAAACTGGTTCTGTTGCTATGTATTGTAATTGCTAATTTCTTTGAGAGAGGAAAAAGATTAATGGAAAACCTATGTTGACACTTACCTTATGGAGAGTCTATCAGGTGTTCATATTAACAAAATTCCTTCAAATGCAGGGCAATTATTGACAGTTGTTTAATATGTATCTTGAAGGCAAGCTCCGGGTCCCTACTTTGCTTTATTTCAGCATACCATATTATTACAGAGCCAGGCTATTTTTACAAAGAAATGAGTTGTATCTTTATAGCAAGTGCTGCTAAAGAGGATTATAAATAGGCTTTAGACTACAGACTTTGCTTTACAGTTGAAAAAAAAAAAACATCAATCACCTGGCTGAGACTAAATCCTAACATCTCACCTTCCTAACAGTTTTTAAAGGTCACAGATGTATAGAAATGTTCAGCTTAATCTTAAAAGCATTGACTAGTCTGGCAAAAGCATTTTAGGGTCTTTTCCTTTTTATTTTCCACCAGCTTTTTAAAATATGAAAGAAGTGTCACTTATAACTAAAGAGTGGATCTTTAAGAGAAGGCAGAGAGTATCAGAGATCAGACTCACATCTCAGAAAGGTCTCTGGCAGCTTTGCTTTGCTTTCCAGGCAGTCTGATTCATAATGTTTGCAGATTGCAGTGGTCCAGCCCCACTCCCCCAAATGGTTGTCAGCAATCAGCTACATGCTGGAGACAGAGAACAACCTCAAATGAGCTCTTGCCTAAAAATAGCCATTTTCAAATTAAAATCTTGAATCAGGAGGGAGAATGGTTTGCAGCTGGGACATCTTTTATTTGCTTATGTCACCAATGATAAACAACTACAACAACAAAAATCTCCCTTCCATGCTGAAGCTGTTGGGATTCTGCTTACTGGACATATTTTATTTTCCAGTGATGTAACAGAAACACGAATTAAGTTGTTGGGTGATTTTAAAAGCCTGTCAGAGAAATAAATAGGACCATTTTCAATCAAAACTCATCCAGACATAACTATGACAAATGTTCAAATTCACCCCACCAAACTGAGCTAAGCAAGGAATATACCTGCTTCAGCTTCCCTATATATTAGTGGATGTAAAGAGTCACTTGAAAAGGATGATTCAGCCCCTGTTTGATCCGAGTTCTCCTCCAGAGGTGTTTGACTCTCTCTGACTGCATAGCGAGACTGGGGTAATGACAGTTCTAAGTTCAAGATATTTTCAGGGGTTTCCAGTGAGGTGCACAAGATACTTTTGAGATACTTTCAAGTTCTTGGCCTTTGTCATTTGGTCCTTCTTTGTTCCTCCTTCCAATTTCATCCCCCTTTTTTTTTTTTTTTTTATTTCTGTAAAGTTGCAAAACAAATTAGAAAAAAAGAAACATAAACAAACACAAGAGAGAAGTACTCTTCCCTTTACACATAGCTGTTCTCTCATTGATTGATTTTTTCCCAGTATACCAGTCATCATTTCTCATGGAATGCTTATCCCCCAAAGTAAATGTAGCATTTTGGCAGCACGTCACAGGGGTAAGGCTAGTGATGGATGGGAGCAGCATGTCACAACAACATAGGTTTATTTTTATATCACAGCTGGATCAAGTTCTAGTTCTATAAAAGGAAAAAAAAAAAAAAAAGATGGTTTATTGGGCTTTGTACTTTAGCCTCATAAGTGTTACAGCATGGAAGGAAGCTGGATGCCCTTCTGAAAGATATGCTATAATTCAGCCCCAACTTCCTGGCTTTCACAGGAATATTTATATTGCATGAAATGCTAATTAATTCAGTAGCAGGATTTACTGGGTGATATGCTTACTAACTGGGGAATTAATAAAGAGCAGGCAATATTTTTGGATGAGTATTATTTGCTAAAAATGCAGCTTTAGCCCGAGTCACAGATTTCTATCAAACTCAGCATATTCTTTGTCTTACAGGAAAACTGTAACATTTAAGTTTTTCATTATTACACAGGATAAGAAAAATACTTAATTTGTTTAGAGGTGAAATTTACTTAAGTGTTGCTCAGAAGCTTAAAAGACAGAAAATCCCCCCCCCAAAATAAAACCTGAAACATCTGGGTTTTTTGAAGTAAACATTGCGATTGACTGAGGAGGAATATCTGCATTTTGAAAAAGCCCCACCCTGATAAACAAATTTTTAATTAAACTGGAGAGAAATAGTCTTCTTATTTTTCTATTTGGCTAGAATTTTACCTTTTGTAAAAACATATATTGTGGATAAAAGAAGGCTGTGTAACGAGGATGCCTGAGCAGCTTGAAAACACCAGGAGGAACATAAAGATAAGGATCATTTGAGGAAATGCAGCTTCCTTGAGAGCTGAAGCCAGGTTGGGCAAAGCTCTCCCTGCTGAACAGAGACCCCAGTGGGATGCCAGGAGTTCCTTATCTAAGTAAGAGAGGGAAGCTGTCTCCAGTCTTCTCTTATAACTCAAAAGACACTGTTTCTAAGCAGACATGCAACTAGTAAGTACAACTAAATATGCACTGCTTGTGGGTTTTTTTAATTATTGCCTTGAATTTATGCTGTGTTGGCTAATAGTATACTTGTTTCATAAATATAGTACTGGTAGCAGGAAGCTCAGGAGAGAAAAGAAGCTCTGTGGTTTGACCTTGACGTGGTAACTAATAAATGGCAGGGCATTTACAGATCCAGATGAAAAACAGGAGATCTGCTCGTAGAAATTTAATCCCTAACACTGAGTAAGTGCAGCCACAGCAGTCATTGGAGAGCTGTTGTTCCATAACAAGAGTACTTCAGTAAAGGAATATTTATGATGGTTATGTAAACAAGTAGTCATTTAGATCCCCTCATTTTCCACAGTGACATCCCAGCACTACTAGTTCTTGGTACACTCATGGAATAAAAATGGATATAGCCTTGAGCTGCCATCAGTCGCTGTTACGCTTGTAGAACTGGCATTTGCTTTGCAAAACAAAAGCGGCCTGGCAGTGTCCTTAGTTTCAAAATTACCCTTTATCATTGTGTTATGTCTGGCCTGGAAATGGCAGAAAGGCTCCTTTTCAACCATAGGTGTCCTAGTATTGTCTATTGATTTTCATAGCTAGCAGTTTAGGATGTGATAGGTTTATGTATCAGGTCAGAATCAACTGATTTCCTGTTAACGGAAGGGGAAAAACACTTAGATTGACTTAAGCTCAGTCTTCCGGCCACTGTGCGAGTGGTGACGTTACTCTCTGTTACATGGCATATCCTGAAGCAGCCATCCTGAAATAAGACATTATGCTTCTTATAGGAACAAAGCCTCTAAACCTCAGAGGAAAACATAAAAATAACCCCTCCTTCCCCTCAAGTCCTATTTGTACTATATAACATAACTGCATTTCCTTACAGAATATCCATTGTAAAATAGAGTTCTTTTCTCTCAGCTGGAGTGGTAACTTAAGTTACCACTTAAGTTTGATTTAAAGCTTTTTGACATGTCATGCTAAGTGCCCCTCTGCTTCTTTCTAAGAACTGATGCTAGAGTTGTAAGACAAGAAGAAAAGAGGGAGAAACTAGATAGGTCTCTGTCCGTAGGAGCTGAAGTGAAGGCCCTTTGAACTGTGCCTTCATGAATAGTCCAGCTGCAGATGTCGTGTCCAGGGGACTCACAGTGTGTCCTGTTATGCCAGAGGAACATATAGAGATGGTGATGAAGGTGAGGTGAGTCTCCTGTGCAGGCTCTCTGAGAGGCTGAATTACAATTTCTGCACTTCGTTGAGCAGATACTGCACGGAGTAAGTGCACAGCAGCGTCTCCGCGGGAGCCCAGCTGCTTCGGGCTCTTTGTTGGTAACACTGTTTAGTGAGCACTAAACACATGTGTATGGCAGGGTTGCTTAATGTGCTAGGAATGTGAAAAATACTTAATAAACAAAGTAGTTGAACAGTCTAGAAAGAAATACAAAATATAAGACAGATTAGTTAACACCTAATAAACCTAAAAGGTAAACTGTGCTTTAGGTAGTGCAGTGGTGCATGGATTTGTTGAAATGACACAGCTTAATAGACGCTTGTGTTGTACTAAGGTGGCTTTTTACAAGTCTTGCTGCAGTATCAAAACTCCAGCCATCAGCAGTAGCTCTTGGATCATGCCTGAAAGGCTGGTGCTACCCCACTCTACCTGCTCTCCTTTAACTTTTCCTTACAATAGTGTCATATTATATAGAGGAAGAGAATGGTCTCATTTGTGCACTTAGAGAAATAGCTGAAGTTAATTGGCCTATTAAACAATTAATTCCATAAGTGGGTGTTATACGCTAGTATTCAGGTTGTGTGAGGTAAATTGTCTAAAGCATGAACAGAAACTATGGTCCAAAATAAGACGGGAAGACGAGCAGGGAATAAGAAAGTGAGAGATGACATATAAATAAGTATATAGTTTTAGAGAGACCTCTAGTGTTCCTTAACCAAATAATGCATTACACAGTAGTTTTCTACTAATAATCAAAAGTACTCAGTTCTTTCAACTCTCGTTTACCATTTCCAGGGTGTTTTTAACACAGTGTATCAGAAGTGGCTATACATTTTTAAGCATAATCAATTCCTAATTTATGTCTACATTCCTGTTTGTGCTATACTAATAGCAAAGATTATGTAAGGCTGCCTTGTGGCCCTAAGGTGGAGGAGAGTCAACCTATTTTTTATTTCAAGTAGATGTCATTTTGATGCAGCGTTGTATCAGGAATATATTATTATGGCTTATTTTTTATTTTTTATTGTTCTGTCAAATTACTGTCTTGATAGGTGTGGAGTTTCTTCAGTTCAAATAACTGTAGTATAATCAGCATTATAGCAAACATTTCTCAAAGCGTTTTATTTTTAAAAGGTAATCATGTATGCTTTTGCTATAGCTAAACGACACAATCTTCTTATCACCTGTGAATGTAATTTTCTTTGTGCAATTTTTGTCATGCATGGCATTAACTGCATAAGGAAACTTGTACAAGTTACTATGATGGGGACCTACACAGAAGCTCCTGAGACCAAGTTGCTCTGATTGACAGTGATGAATGTCTGTGGTGGTAATTTTCTGAATTAGTCTGCCTCCTACAATGCTCCTGCCTAAATTAAAGGTCTGATTTTCAGAACTCAGCAGAGGTACATATGGATAGGTGCATTGATGTGTATAGAAGGAGGTCATATTAAGGTAATCAGCATGTTCTTTCAATTTCAGAAGACATAAAGAGATTCTGTATGAATAGTAATAATACCAATACTGACCTCAAAACAAATATTTGTCTTGACCCTTGCTTGTTGCACTGGGCTGGCAGGGAGAGAGCAGAGCAGGTCTGGCCAACAGGAGGGAACCCCTGGAGCCAGGCTTCCCCTCCCAGGGCTCTTAGCACGGGCCAGTGCCCCCCAGCACTTGCTGCTGCCTGCAGCCCAGGCTGTCGTGGAACTGCTGGAGAGAGGCCATGGGCTGGTGGTTTCCCTTGTGCTGGACATGGGAGGAGTCCCTGCTTGTGCAGGGGGCTTGGGCTAGATGACCCCCAAAGTCCCGTCTCACTTGAATCAGTCTGCGGTTCTGTGAGGTCCACTTTGCTCTGGAGAGCCAGTCAGAGGTCTGCACGAGAAGACACTTCTGTGTTTCCCTGGTCATGCAGCTCCTGAGAGCTGCTGGCTAGAGGAAATCACGCTGGCTTTCCCAGCCGTACAAACTGTATCCTGATAGCTTCAATTGCGGACAGTGAGAAGAAAATGCCTGCCAAACCCATAGTAAAAGGGACAGAGGAGGAAATGAGGAGAGTCTTAAAAGCAAATGGCTCTCCAGGTTCCCATTTAGCACTGGGCAGTCGTTGCCAGCTGCTGTGTCACTTGCTTCCACAGCTGAGATTTCAGATTGCACAAAAAGCCTCTAGGTTGGCACAGCTCCTCTGCTAGGCAACTGCTCCCATCTTCACATGGGAGCTGAACATGTGTGGTTGGCTCTCCAGGTTGACCACCCCCGTTTTGGAATAAAGGCAGTTTATTTGATCTGAAGGTGAAGAAAACCCTTGTGCCTAACTGCAACACTCCTTGTGTGAATGCCCTAAAGATTCGTCTGGTATCCTTACAGAAATAACTGCATTTAAATAAACCACTGAACAGGAATATAGCTTGTTTACGATGTAGCTCCAGGGGATTTTCCTAACCCACTAATGATTGAATGTTCTATTCCCTTAGAAATGTGCAAGTATTTTAACAACCAAGAGAAGGTCTGTTATTGCAAGAGAAAAGAATGTCATTCTAATCTTATCACAAGACAATAGGAATGTCTTGGAAAATGAAAATGGTTATGCTCCTATTAGCCCAATGGTGATGTTCCCGCCCAAGGATTTTGCAACTGTCTGAATTCACAAATTGGTGAAGTTCAGCTGAAAACAAAGCGGAAGCGCGGGGAGAGATGGACAAAGCGAGCTCTGATATTACATGGTAGCTGGCTGTCAGTGAAGGAACAGTGGAGAATAGTGAACTATTGCTACTCCTAAAATCAAACTTAATCCAAGCAATAGATGTTGTATTTCTAAGAGGCGGTTTTGTTTTGTTTTTGCTCTTGAGGTCGCTTCTGTTCTTTTCCTGATGCAGTTATGGGCTTTTGTTAGGAAGCATTGGGAAGGGCATGGTGGTGATGGATAAGCTGTTCTGTGTCCTGTAGACACCAGGTGTCTATCTCATCTGGCATCTGCCTGCTCCCTGGTGAAGAGGTGGTCTCCTGAGTCAAGGAGCCGGTTGCCATTCCATCCATTCCATGTTCTTGAATATACGACTCCTAGTACATGAGCAAACAACTGCAAGAACTTAGGAGTGTTTCTAAGGAGGTGTGCACCTTTCTCTGTCAGATGCTTCTGGTGGGTTCATGACTCCATCTGCAGTTCACTGCTGAAATAATTCCAGAGGTATTGGGACTGTGAGCCTGAACCAGGCTACTAATGAGATAAACACAAGTGGTGTTCACATATTAAGCAATGGGCTGCATAAGGAGAAAACACTAGTGTAAGGGTAACAATGCAAAATTGTGTTGTGTTTCACTGCAACTACCTTTTTTGGGGCATATTGCAGTCAGGCAATGGATGCAGCAGTGCCAGCTGGCTGGTGTTCTCAGAAACATTAACTGTCTCCTTCCTATGTGGTTGTCACTCAACACCATTTTCTGACAACTTCAGCCAAAACTTTTAACAAAATATCTCTAAACACGTTATTTGAGCTAAGTACTGAAGGAAATGTAGTATTTTATTTTGCAGTTCTAAATGATTGTGGTAACTAAACTTTTTTATTCTATGGAAATCAGTTTTTTTCTTGATATTATTTGCTCTTGAAATCCTTGAGAATTATGTGCTACTGACATCTGTTAACACTGCTGCACTTAACATGTAGTTAGGAAGGGGAAAAAAGAAAACAGAGGAAAAAAAAAAACTGAAAAACTCATGCCAGTCTAAATGTGCTTGAAATGTGCCAGACTGATAACTCTGGAGAATTGAGTCCTCTGTTTATCTTCCAAATTAGCACAGAAAAATCAATGGCAGCATAAACTTGCACATGTCAAGCTGCAATGTCCTGGGCACATTGAGATGTGAGGGCAGCCTAGGCGTTATATCAACTACACGGTCCTTAGGACCCCATTAGGAATACTCTGAAGAGTGCCAGCCCGTGCTGGAAGGAGCCATACTGACAACTTCCCATCAACTTGCTTCCAGTAAACTTCTGGACATCCATGTGAAGTCAAGCTTTTGGTTCAGTATACATTGCAAGTGGTGCTTTTGAATTGAAAGGTTTTATAGTAAATTTCCAATCTCTTAGCTATCTAATCCTCTGGTGTGTTTTATTTAATGCATAAACTTCCATCGACATGACAGAACCAGAGGCATTACCATCTATCACATCAGGAGCTCGTACATTAACGGTTCTCGTTAGCACACACTGGCACAACACACTGTTATAGTTCTGAATGATGCTAATGGTCCATGGCTAGTGGGTCACAAGGAGGTTTTTGAACCGCACCTTTAAACCAGGGCCCCAGTGCTTTTAGGAATGGTCGGGGGCCACGCAGGCTTGGCCTGCAACACGCTGTAGTGCATCTGCAGAGCACCTTGTCTTGTATGCTCTGCTTTAATTGAGATTAAGTGGCTTCGAAGGACCTAACAGAATTTCAAGGACAATGCAATATCTCATACTCTCAATGAAAGGATTTTAATGTATTTCCTTATAGCCAAGATAAATATTCAGAACAAACACATTACACCAAACTGATGTTAAAGGTCTGTCTCAAACCCGGAGAAACCAATATGATTAGAATTAAAAGCATGGCATACTATTTGTTAGCATGGGGTGAGAAAATTGCTTAGGATCTTATGTTCTGCAACAGCACCACAGAGCAGTGAAGCCATGGAAGCAATATTTTTGAAAGGGAGGTAGAGGTGCCTCGGTCCTACAGAAAATCAGATTGAATTTGTGCCAGGGAAGGCTGCTAAGAGGATTCTCCTGGGGCTGCCTGCTCCGAATCCCTTGCATGGTGTCGAGGCAGGAACAAAGACATTATGAAAGCTTGGTTTAGTTTTGTCCCTCAGTTTTTCCCAGTATCCATATTAATAGATACTAGAAGAAAGGAGAAATGACAAAGAAGAGGCTCAGACCCCTTTCTCTTTTTGTTCTTGTAATTTCAGTTTGATACTTAGCATTTTATTTAGTTGCAAACTTGTCATCTCTGACTTGCTTCAGTAATGATAAAAAGGTGCTGCAGTATCTTGGAAGATGATGTTTTATTCCAATAATGATAACTATGTAGTTTCATGACCCTCCTGAGCTTACATTGGAAAAAATGCCATCATATCACAAGAATGTGAAGTGTAATACTGCCAATGTTTTGAATTATTCATTAGACAGAAGAGAAAAAAAGGTAACCAAGGCTCCAGCTTTTTATTTATGGTTTTACTACTCTTCGTATTTTTTAAGTGAAGGGAATACAATTCTTCCCTCTTTCCGGCAGCCACAACTCATAAAGAAAGGGAAATATGCCTGCTTGAAAAGTTGGGATTTCTGGGAATACATTTTCTTCTTTTAACTTGCATTTTAACGTAAGGTAAAACATTTTTTTGACAAGGTAAGTAGAGTAAACAAAGATCAGTGAGAAAGCAGAAATTATTGAAGTAGTGGAAAAACTGCTGCAGGCTACTTTTTCACACATTGCTGCTCAAGTCAGGATTATGCTATGACAGTTCTAACTCTCCTGCTGACATCCTTATAGACTCTATTAGATTATTTACTTCGTGTAAAATAACATTCTATTACAGCTCCTTCATGTCCTGCTGCTATTCTAAGTTCAAGGGGAAGAAATTCTGCTCAGCTTCCAGCTTCTTAATATGCCTCTGAGATCATTATTAAAAAGACTGATATGTGGCCTCCACTTCATGCCCCATTTTTTGTTGCGGTAACAACTGTGTTTCTGGGGTGTTGGTCTTCACTTAAATCAGCAGCGCTGCCTAAGATGCATTAGCCTGTGTCTTGAGGTGTCGGGTGAAGCCTGCGCCGTCCTGTGCCGAAGACGTAATGCCATTTTTATGTCAGTAAGGGGGAGAGCTTTCCAATATTTCTCTTGCTTTTTCATTGCAAGGAAAAGTGAAGTCAGTCATGCAATCACACCTGATTTCAAAAGAAAAAGAATTGATTCTCAGTAGGCTTGCCAGGAACATCTGTGGATAAAACAGGGTTAAAAGCAGACAGGTTACTGGAACACTCTCTGAAAATTGGCTTAGGTCTCTTTTTCAGTGTCAGGAGATAATCAAACACATATCACTGAGTCCCACCTAAGGAGTCTGTTGAAACTTGTTTGCTCGCAAGACATACTGATTAGGACCCAGAAAATGAATTTGCCTACTGTCTCTGGGCTCTGAAGGCTTTCATCACTGCAAGTCCAGTTAGGTGCACCCCTAGCAAAATATTCCCACAGTATGGTAGAACGCTCTCAAAGCTCCAGCCTTTGAAAAGTAGTACTTTCAAGACGGCCTCAAATCACCCTGGCAAGTCAATCATCAGCCCTGCTGCTTGCAGTGTGAATCTTGAAAGCAGCACTCAATACTTGAAGAACTGGCATGAAACCAAACAGCAGTGACCACACGCTTTGAGATGGTCAGAGGACAGGGAAGCCACAGCACTACACACAGTTCTGAGCACCGCGCTTGATCTCCTTTCGAAACCTATTCGGACCATCTTCCATAAAACCTAGGTAGCAGTTCACCAGTAATAATACAGACAGCATGATAATTACCTAGATATCAAACTTTTGGAGGAGATTCTTAATAAACTTCAGAGTAAAAAGGAAATTATATGTGCTCAAACAGTAAAACATATGGAAAATCAGCACCAACTGCAGTAGCCTTTTATTATATGTGTGGCAGAGAATTTGGCCCTTAATCTCTGAGCTGGGCAGGGACTGAATGTGAAATCAATGTGGCTGTTGTCATTTGACTTTACCTGAACAAGGCTTCAGTCATTTCTCATATTATTTGCCCAGTTTGTTGCACAGCTTAAAGTTAATTTTTAGTTTAGCTAAAAAGCTTAAAACAGCTTAAAGTTTAATTTTTGTTTGCTGCACAGCTGAAACTGAGGATGAAGTTATGTACATGAGTATGCTGCGTCAGATGTTAGTGACTTCTGTCTCTCTTTCTGACAAGGAATGTGGCTGATTAAATATCCTAATCACGATGAAAAGATTCTCTGATGGTCATTTACAAAGACAAAGGTGAGAGTGCAAAAGGTGAGGTCTTGTTTAAACAGAATGGTTAATAATTCTACTACAGCAGTCGAATAGAAAAGATATTTGACATTTCTTTCAAATACGGGGCTATTGATCAATCTGAAAAAAAAAATATTTTGATACCTGGCACTCCTTACTTTCCATGGGCTTTAGGGCAGATTTGCTTTATGTTGCTTCACAGTCTTCTCGCTGGGTTAGTCTGTGGAGTTCCTGGATGAGTGACATGGGCAAAAGCACAGACCATATATTTACTACTGGCAAAGGAAAAAGAGTGTTGCTTGGTGTTGCTACAAAATTTGTATTTCCCTTAGTCCTCTTATTCATCCCGTTGCCTCTCAACCTCCCCTTAACACCAGCCTGATCTTTTTTTTTTAAGGAAGAAGAGTGCATTCTCTTGGAAACACATTTTTGAAGTAGACATACTGTGAATATATGACTAGTTGTTGAAGTCATTTAATTCAAGTGCCCATGGGATGTTTTAAAGATCCAATGTCCTATCGCAGTTTCCTCTGGTAACCCAGCCTTTTAAACAGGGGGTCGTTATATATATATATCTTTTGGGATTTGGGTTTTCCATACCACCAATTACTCGTATCAAAATATGTTAAATCAACAATGTTTTAGGAAAGCAGATAATTTCACTTTAGACTGGTAAATATCTGATTATAAATGAAGCTACCTCTTATTTATTGCAGAGGCTAGCACATTCATCGCCATGCCTAATTAAAATTTAACAATTAATAAGCAGTGGCAAACCCTATACAAAGGTCAGTAGCAACCTAAGCAAACTTATCAAAAATGCAGAGGGGTTTAGAGTTTTTAAAAAGTTCATTCTGTCCTTAATTAACAGATCTAATTACAGCCCAGCCATAGCAAAATGCAAAATGATCTCTTCAAAAGACAAGAAGTCAAAGGTTTAATAGTGCAGATAACCTTCTTCTTCAGTACATACTGACCCAAGTGTAGAAGGGAATTTTACCAGGCGGTCAACAGAGTTGATGAGATGGCTTTGACAGAAATTAAAGCTAAGCAATACACAGAAATCCCAAAACAACAAAGGAGTTGAGAGGGAATAAAAACTCTCTCATGTCTTGGGATTTGAACTAACACCAAGTCAAGACTTTGGATAATCTCCTTTCTTAGTGATTGTCAATGTATTTATTCTGTGACCTTTGCTGTTTACTTTGAATAACACTTTATATTCTATAGGCTGCATATGTTTAATTATAACCTCATTCAGCTAAAAAGAACAGTGCAAAAATCAAGGATAATACAGCAAAATAGAGCTGAATACTCTAGAGCTAAGCAATTTATGTTCCTGCAGTTAGTAGTCAGCGTTTAGGAGCTTGAAGGGCTATTTTCCAGGTTTCACTGAAGTGTTTAGCTATGCATTACTTCTTCAAGAAGACTAAGGAAAAACTGTGCATTTTGCTCTGAGTTTTACAAGAGGAGACTGGAAATGAAAAAAACTAAATTCATCACTAAGCAAATGAAATCTTTCTGGTGATGTATGTAGGCAAGGGTCATTACAGCCACAAAGTAGTCGAAAGAAAAATTGGACTGTTTAAAATTAATAACATATAGTTAGAATGAATTGTTACTATTCATCTTTACATTTGGATTAGCAGGAAAAACACCAGTGTAAGAGGAAAGATTTCTTCAGGTAAACCTGACCTGTGGGAATATCTATGTCATATCCTTTCATATTCTGCCAGTGATTAAATGAATATAAACCTATAGTATACAAAGGAGAAAGAACTGAATCTCAGTAGTTATCATGAAGAAGCTCAAAAATGCAGTAGCGCTGTTCATCTTATACCGGAAACAAAGTAGATCATAACAAATACTTCAACCAAAAGGCTCATTAAATGCAACATGAAAACAGGGAGCCTGTTCCAAGCAATCGCCATGGATTGTCCTCTAGCTTTTCAGCTTCACTATCATGACCTGCATTAATTTTTAATGGCATGATAATTTTCTATTGGCTGGAGAAGGAAAAATGAGGCCTACCCTAATTGATGAGCATGTTAGGACTTATCCATAATTTTCCTTAAAAAAAATACACGTTTTTTTAATTGCCTGGATTGAACCTGTAAGTAGCATCAACCATCCATAACTTACTGTACTAAGGTATCTAGCATCATGATGGTCCTGTGCAATATATTAGAAAGCAGAGATGATGAGGCTTGTAAATGTAACAAATGTTTTTATTTTCTACCCATACTCCTTGTGTGGCCACACCATGATCCCCACCTCACCTTCAAGGAAAGTACAGTGATTTCTAAATCCTGGCTGCTCTAAAAGATTTTTTAGCTATTTGTTCCTTCTGTGCGTACTGCCTCAGTAGAGGAGACAAAACGGGGCCTGCAGCCCTGTGCTTGGAAGCACAGAGAGTGGAAGACATTATGACATATGACTTTATTCCTTTCTTTGGAGGTACTTGCTGTAAGATAGGAAATGAACATAATTACTTGAGTTCTGTTGATGGTATTACTGTTCCTGTTATTAGTATTGAAATAGCAGGAAGCTCAGTGCTGTAAAATTTCTTCTGACTAGTCCCTCCCTTTCACAGGCCATTACAGGTTCACTTCACACTTGGATCTCTTTTGCTTTTCAGACTGAATCTTAAATCATTAATTTTGCACTTCACATTCCTGAAAGAAAGCTTTTTCTTGAAGCAAAACCTTTTCTTGGTGTCAGAATGCACCTTGAAGATGTTAATCGCTAGAGCCATAAATTCAAGACAAATATCCATACAGGTACCTTGAATTTATGGAAACTTAAAAGCAAAAGGATGTGAAGATTTCTATGTTAAATTTTCCAGCACCAAACAACAAGCTTTAGACAATATCCTTTACTAATAGTAACAATCTGAGCAAGCAAAAGTTCTTTAATATACAAAGAAAAAACTATACAAAGCCCAAAACATTGTATGAAAAGATGACAATTAGATTCAGGAAGAAAGGAGAACCAACTCAAACCCTTCTTCCCCTTTCCCGCAAAAACTCTTACAGATTAATGATCAGCTAGCTTCAAAGCTGAAATTTATAGAGAGAGTTGGCAATAAAAGCCAAGCATAATCCTCCAGAAATCTCCTTTTTTAAACAGAATATTACACAAATGTGAAAGAAAGCAAGAAGGAAAGCAAGAAGGAAAGAAAGAAGGAAAGAAAGAAGGAAAGTTCTTTCTGTTCATTTGTGAAGATTTTTCTTCATCCTTTCCTATTGCAGCACCCGATCTTTGCAAATTAAAATGAACCCATAGTACAAACCGTTGCTGAATTTTGTTTAACTATTAACAAATCAAGATCACCCATTTCAAACATTTCAGACTCACAGATTCTGCATCTCTCATACGTTGTTGCCCTCTAGTGTTACTTTAAAATGTGTATAAAAGAATCCATCTGTAGAGGTGCTCAGGAAGTGAATGCTTCAAAGAGACAGGACCAGCTGTAAACCTGAGGAACAGTGACTATATCTGTGGAAGGGGACATTTTGCAGTCTTTGAAGTACCAGTACTCTGAATATCCACTCCCAGATGTAAGGATGGGGAACTTTCGTCTCTGTATGTCTGTACACATACCCCAAACAGGATGCCTGATGCCATGCAGGATCTTTGATCTACCCTCAGATTTACTGTGGCAAAATTTTCTCAGGCAGTATAAAATCCTTGGTTTAGTCGTTTATACTGACTTTGCTCCTGGGAACATGCTGATAAGTTCCATCCAAGACTTTTTTCCTCATTTCTCAATCAAAATCTTGCAATCTGCAACATAAGCTAGGTCATGACACTTAGTCTTGTTTACAAAGAAGAAGTGTTTGAATGTTTTTGCATATTCATGTTGGGAAGATTTTCATCTCACTGTTGCACACCTGTGTACAGCATTAACTTCAGCAACACATGTGACCTGTATCAATAAAAGGAACAGAATCAGATCAGTGTTAAATATCCCATCAACATTTTGTGATCTAATTATCTGTTACGTTAAATATGCAAGATATCCATTCTGTATGTTCTTCTGCCAGCCATTTGAAGGTACTAATGACTAGGCTTTTAAAGTCATTCAAGCACTTGCCATGCTCAGTACCTCCTGAGATTTTCATAACACCTGAGGTACTTACTGAGCTAATTGATTTTGACTATAGTTAGATGCTAAAAAATTTCAATACTCTCAATAAGCTTTTATCTACATCTTTAGGAATGAAATGTCTTTCAAAATCTGACCTTAATCTCTTACACTAACACTTTCTGAGAAGAGCAGACCATGATAGCCCAATACTGGTGTGTTATATGACACTTTTAAAACATGCTTTGCGAACATTTTTACACGTCTCCTTGACCTGACTGCCAGAAGCCTGTTTCTACTTAGACAGCTTTGAAAGAATGATATAAAATTTGATCTTGAACAAGACAGTATTTTTCCAAAAGATTGCAAATGTCTCTAACATTTCATGCACTGATGCTTATTTTTTTGATGATGCTCATGACTAGATTTTATGATGAATCTTTATGATTCAGGCAAATCAAATCCCAGAGTGATTTGTGTCCCCCCTTGGCTACGGTTATAGCTTTATAGGAATGTTAGGATGTGCACTAGTTGTTCTTTACATTCAAGGCCTGCTGGAGGATTTATATGTGAAGCTAAATGGGATAAATGTACTGCGCATTGCACAGTTCCCTAGTAGATCATGAGGCTGGTTGCCTTGAAGTGTGAAGCCTAAGTGAGACGTTTCCCACAGAGGAGTTCTAGTAGTCAGGGAAAACTTCAGAGCAGTAGCAGAAAAAGTCAGAAGATTTACTCCGTAGTGCACAGCAGCTGCAGCCAACTCAGTTGTAAACTCTTGTCTCTATAGAGGAATCAGTCAGGGATAGCACAGCATAGAAGCACCTGGCATAGGTCTTCAAATACATTAAAAACTTCTGTCTCAGCAGGAGAGGAAGCTCCATATCCGGGCAGAAGCCACAAACAGTGTGGAAATAAGCTCTGGCTTCTGAGCAGAACTCCTGTGCTGCTTGATACTAATGCAGCTGCAGCTCTGATCTCCGGGCAAAGGAAGTGAACGTGATGCATGAGCTACCTTTGTCTGCTGCCTCTGGGATACAGCTGCCTTTGGACCATGACTGGATTTGTCGCACTTTCAGAGTTGCTCTTGAGCCACTCAGAGTAGCAATATGTATTAGATCGCTTGCAGCTGGGATCATTTTCATGTTCAGAAGATAGAGGTTGCTTAAACATGGGGGTTACTCTGTAATTTCTGCATAATTCAACCTGAACCAGAAGGTTAGCTGCAGAATAACATAAGAAAAATTCAGAGTTCAGAGAACATAAAAGTCATTGCTTGCAATTGCCTACACTGAATTTTGTCCTTGTTTTTCTCCTCTCCTTGTCAAAAATGCAGCTACATACAGTGAACCCTTCATACCGTTAGATCTGTTCTCTTCATGTCTTCTTCCTTTTCTATGGCAAAAACAATTTCTGGGATCTCTTTATTCTTGTTAGTGCTGTAGAATCAACAGAACTGTAGAGAAGTGGCTTGAACTGTTTTTTATCTCCTACGTTAACAATAGAATTTTAACTAAGACACCACTTGGAAGAGCAGTAATGAAATGCACAAGTCAAGGAGAACACAGCTGTGACTTTCAGAGTTTGCAGGGCTGTCAGCTAGAGAAAATGTATCTTTACCAGTAAAGTGGGCAAATTTATTCTGTAAGACTTTCAGAGAAAATAAATTTGGAACTTCACAATGCTATTTATTCAAAGTCACTTTTCAGCATATAGCCACTTCTCAGAGTTCTCATAATAGTCAGTAGGAATCTCATAAGCATCTCAATGTGCCTTAAGTTCTTACCTCTGTCAAGAATCAGCAGCCAAGTTCATAACAAGACCTTTCTTCTTTTATTTTGCTGGAGAGACTCTTTTAATCAGTTCACAGTTGCCTGGTATGTGTATAATTTTATGCAGCAAGAAAAAGATGAGCATATCTGTACTGACATAGCAAGTTCAGAGATACTTTGCTTTGAAATTTACAAGCAGATAGGATATTCATGACCAGAATTACAAATGTAGTTAGGCACAACACATTTAGAATTGCATTTCTTTTCTTCTGAATTGTTCCTCCGCATCTTGTCACTGCTTGTGTAGCATATCAACAGACTGGGGACAGGCACAATAGCACAGATGTCATTGGGCTGTGTGCAGACTAAGATGCAAATGCTGATTTTATATCTACAAGTGCATTTTAAAATTATACACATTTATTAAGAAAGCTGTGCATGAAATATATAGGAGCACAACAGAAAAAAAAAAAAAAAAAGCTCAACTTTAAACAAATTCCTATTATTGTGTCTGGAGAATATCCTTTGCATTCTGTACAGCTGCAATCTGCAGCGAGAAGAAAGTTTGGCCATGGAGAGAGCACGGACCATGCTGTGCAGGTCTGGCCAGGAGCATGCTGAGCTCAAAGGAGAATGGAAGTTTGAATCTACATGGTTTGAGATCACAATTTCTGCCTTGAGTCCCAGAAGGCAGAGTGACAGCAGGAGACCTATTTTAAGCATCCGTCTTTGTCTAAGGGGCTGGGGAGTTCAGTGTCATGTTGTGTATATCTCCAAGCAGACATTCAACACCTAAGGCATTTTAATGGCAGGAATTTAATCTGAGATTTCAGATGTTCATAGGATTAAGTGACAGCTCACTTAGAGATTTGAAGATTCAACTAGATTTAACTTCAGTGGTATCTGCACTGAAATCCCATTTTGAGTTCTGAGTCTGTTCCTTCTGTGTGCAAGGTCAGAGCACACCTGCAACCTGTTTTCCCTCGGCCCAGGTTTTCTTAATTGGAGAATAAGGGAGGGAGTCAATATATAGGGTTGTTTTGTCTTACTGTAGAGTTTGGATCCAGATTCTGCAGGGTATGATGCTTTCAGCTGGCTTGAGACCTAACTGAAAGATAGATAATAGGTGCTTAAACTTATTTAGGATCTGGGCTTTACTGTAGTTCCAAAATTGATGTTGGCTCTAATTAGCTCCTTAAATCATGGCAGAAGGAATGTGCAGAATGAACAAACTTTGTGTTGTTACTTGTGTTACTTCTGTTGTTACAGTCCTTTCCAAATTAGGACAAGATGTTTACTAGGGAAAGAAAATATCTTGAACATATTGTACTTCCACTGTACCTGTTCTGTAACTAAGCAGAGAGCTTGGACTCCTGGCATCTCTCCCAGACTCTGCAGTGTGTTTGCTTTTAGTTTGAACCTGTTAGTAGCAAAAGATCCTACCTTGGCAGTGGCTACAAATATGAGAATTCCCACTGTGGGTAAAACTTTAACTATTCAGAAATTTCCTATCAAAGTATCAGTTGAAAATCACTATAAGAAGTTCTGCTCTTGCCTTAGTCTTTTATCTTGTGAAGAAGAGCAGATCCATGAAACTTAAGGAACAGGTGTGTCTTTGACGTTACCTCAGCCATTCCTTGCCTCATTTGGCCATTTGAATGTATGGAACTAAAGGTTTTTGCTAGTTAGAATATGTTTCAAATTAATGATAAGGTATCCAACATGTTCATTCACAGTAGCAGTGCTTGATCACATTGATAACAAGCTCTTAAAGATTTCAAAGCTTTATTCAGGTGTGATAGACTGAAACTAATGCTTGATGCTATCCTGTCTACCTCTTACTGGGCACTTGGGCATCTGCTAGGTTTGGCAAATTTAAGGTTGATATCTTAGAGAGGTAAGAGAAGTCTGTGGCTGCATGCCCTAATTGCAGTTCCCAAAGCACCTGGACTGGGCCAGCTGTGAGTAATTAAATAGCCTGATCCCGTATAAAAAGAACCTGATGAGGCCTGTTCTGGTTGCTTGTTGTTAGGATGGAGGGGAGGGCTTTAAAGGGGGTGTTTTTATGGGGAAGCAGGAGTAGAGAAAGGTTTTCAGAAATTTAAAAGCAGAATATACTGAGTCTTGATGACTAATTTTAGTGATTAGGCTGGAGAGAATTGTGTCTTTGTCCTTAACATAGTTGTATTTCTAAGAGACTTTAACTATGGGCTCTGAAGCTGTAGTGGACTTAGTATGTTCCTGGCTTGCTGATTCTGCTTTATTCTCTTAACAGAATAAATGATCTCATATAATAACAAACCTGACAGATCTTCATAATTGATTGCTATTCCTCACAGACCAAGGGCACAGGATGTAAGCAGAATGAAGACTAGGCAATGTAACTATTGATTCTTTTAATAGCAGTACTGCTTGTGTCTGTAAGTGCCCACCTCAGCAGTAGGAAGTTAAGGGAAAAATAGAGCAGGAAAGTAAAATTAGAATTAAATGAAAGAAAAATATAAGTAATTGATAACTCGGTTCCTGCCAAGTAGTCTCTTATTGCCTAAGGATTCAGCTTTACATAAAGCTCTTAACTGTATCAATAGGTTGGTTTTGGACTTTGGAAGACTAAAGTATGTTTAACTGGAGGAAGAGTAATGAATCAACCTTGCTGGAACCAGACACAAGTAAGTGATATTCAAAACCCCTTCATGCAACTGAAAGACTTGGAGATGAATGACTGGCATAGGCTCAGAGGTGCTGTGAGTATTGGAGTGGCATGGGAAGGGCTGCTCACCCCCTTTTAAACCTTGCTTGTGTCTTAGCAATTCTGGTTTCAAAGCCTCGTGTTCTTGATAAGTAAGGAGCAGCAGAACTGATTGAAGTGTAGTTCAGTCACTGTTATATTCTGATACCAGAAAAGATGGGTGTCAAGTTCTGTTACTGCTCAAGTTTCCATGGTGTTTAAGCACTCTCTTTTTAAGTTCTGGGAGGAAAGCAAGTTGGCATAATATCTGCGCACCTATTCCCAAACCTGCAAAACTTCTGCAGGGACCCTTTAACCTGCTCCTTCATCTTCTCTTTTACATTACCATTGTTTCACAATCTGCTCCCGCTGTGCACACAGCAGTTGTCTAACGAATTTCACATTCAGATGGTTGACTTGCATTACACTCCACGGGGTCACATAACTGTTCTGAAGCTGACAGTTTTGATTACAAGTTAGTTGGGTAACAAGAGGACCCCTGGGCACAAATCTCTGATGTACCTGAAAATTTTTTTGGCAGCAGTGACTAAATCTATCCCAACCCTACAAGGTCAATTTGCAGCTCAGTTGCTATCCATATTTGTTTGCCTCACACATTGAAATTTTACTATGTCACTGATAAGAGCTCTAGGAGTACCTCAAGTAGATTGTTTCCATGGGTATCCTGTTATCTTCATTCTCTTGACATTGTTTTCCAGGATATATCATCCTCCTGATAACACCATCTTCGGTTATGCTTCTTTTTTTAAAAAAAATAAAAAAATAAAAACTTGTAGTATCAAGAATATGTTTTTAGCTGGACCTCAGGTCTCTGTGGTCTCTAGCTTACTAAGCTGTGGCCCCACAACTGTCACTGGGCATAGGCCTTTTTCTGCTAAAGAGTAGAGGGCAACAGCTGGCCACTAGAACCAATAAAAGTGGCAAAGAACACAGTGCAAGATCAGCATTACACTTTTTTCTCTTGTTGTGATATTACTTAGATGCTTAGGAACAGGAGAAAATATGTGAGAGAAGGAAAATCCCTGTTATGTATCAGCATCTTTTAAGCACCTCCACTTTCTGATGATTTTTTGATAGGAATGTCTTCTAAAGAATTAATGTATTTAATCACAATAACAGTACAATGAAACTACCAGGTGACTACAGTTATGAAGTCTTTTCTGTCTGTCATGCAGATTTTAGAAACAGTAAGTTATAGGACCTTCCAGATGGCAAAAATCAGACTGCTGGAACAGGTTTTAAGGAATTTGACATTGAGACTGATACCCAAGAAGTGTGCAGATGAGTGTCTTCACAGAGAATTGGTTCTCTTGGTCTATGGTTCATGCAAGACATCACAAGTCCTTATGTGATGTAGATAAATGCCTGACGTGGAAGGAGGTTTTATCCAGGGTTTTGTAAGTAGCTAAATAAAATGGCCAATTATTGTCAAACTCCCAACACAGTCAACTTCTGAACTGGTAGAGACTGGAAAAATGCTAACGAGGATCATTGCTCTGAAGTAGCTGTTTAATGTACTGATGTATGTAATGTAACTGATATTTTTCTCTGGCCTTTTTCAAGAATGGAAGCATGTAAAAGTAAAGCAGGATGCTCGATGGCTTGAAGGAACTATGATGTTTATGGAATGGGGTTTTACTGAGTCCTCAAAGGGAGAGAAAATAAGTTTCTCCAAATCTGTTTTACTTGTGCACAGTCAATTGTGGTATGTCCATGTAGCATAAGGTCTCAGGAGCTTCAGCATTCAAACGTTGTCACTACAAGTGACTGCACCACGGGCCTAGAATGAGGCATACTGAAGTCAACAGGAGTCTTTCCATCAGCTGGAGTGGATGTTGAATCAGGTTCAGCATGACACAGAGATGCAAACTCTGCAACTCTTGTTCTCAAAAGAGCTTTCCCTTTGTCAGCTAAACTCTCCATTAGCTGGTTGATACTGTTGTCTGTGATACTGAACGAATAAGCAATTCTGCGAAGTATACCATCGGCTAGAAGGTAGTGACAGGCACTTGGTGCAAGTTAGTACATCTCAGAAGCACCATTTCTAAGCAGTACATGCATTATGCAAGGCTTCTGCTCTGCAGAATTAGTCTTTTAATTGTGTTTTGTAATTTTGATGTTTAATCATAAACCCCTCTTACAGTTGCTCAACAAATAACATTTGTTAAGATACAGAAGTGAATTACAAATAGATGACAATACATTTTTTTCTCTCTCAACCTGTGTACTGGTCTTGTTACCTAAAGGCAAAGTTAGTTTATTGCCTTCTCCTGCAGTTATACAGTTGCTAATTAGTAAATGTAACAACTAAGGGTCAGAGAATGCCAACAATGTTTCATCATGAATGCATCCTCTTGCTATAAGCAACCTGGAATCCTAGTCCAGCAAAATTTAGCCTTTTACTTATGGCTAAGCACATTTCTAGACATAGATGATACAGTCTCTATCAAGAAAACAAACAATACAAACCCTAAATATAATTCAGTGTTTTGCTGCTTTTAAGAAAGAAATCTAAGTAACTGGAAATTTCGTGCTTTCTTTTCTACATGGAAACAGATTGATTCTAAATTTTCTGATTCTGATGCAAATGTTTTTACTGTGGTCACTCTGTTGAGTAGGTAGATTATATGTTTGCCTGTAGCCCTAACATCCTTTTCTTATCAGTTATTTATTGAAGAATTAACTTTATATTAGGTAGCATGTTACTCCTATGTAAAGGAATAGAAAGTTTTAGTCTCATGCTGCCCCCTCAATGACTGAAGAAAATTTTAGCCATTTGTACCTTTGAAGTACCTATGGTTATATGATACATAGCTTCACAGATTTAAAGTCAGAAGGGACCACCTACTGTGATCATTCTATGTAAAACATGTCAAAGAATTTAATTGATTTTTGCCATTTATTGAGTCCAGAAACTTGCTCAATAGCTATCTAACTCTTAACCACTTGGTTTTCTGTCCTCCCCTCCACTTCACAAGAGTAATGTAATTTTAAATGAAGGAGGTAGATTTGCAATGTTTTGAAATAACTCAGCAGATGTTAACTTGCAGGTGTCAAATGCCATTATACCTGATGGGAAGAAAGACTATATTCTGTGCTGCACAAAAATGCATTGTTTGTAACCACAAGCTCACAGCAAAACTTCCACCCCAGCACATATCCTACTGCTTTTCCACATTGCTGCAGGTGATGCTAGAGAGCTAGAAAATGAGAAACTAAGATTTTTCTTTATCAGAGTTGCCCCTTTCCTTCTTTCATCTCTCTTCTCCACTTATCTCTTGCTGTTGTTCAGGGCTTCCTTTAGGACCAAGATTAAAGAACATTATGGAAAAACAAGGAAAACAAGAACGTTTTTAAAGAAAACTTTCTCAAGGGCCTCTGCTTTCAAATGCTTTCCTTCAATTTTTAATTTTGCTGTCTCTTTTTGTGTTTAAAGACATTTCATTCTATCTTTAACACTCCTTGTCCCATTTTCAGGATTGGGAAGGGAAATTTGGGGCTTGAATTGATGGTGTAAAGATACAGTTGGAAGGAGAAGTAGATAGAAGATGAAAAATTGAGTGAGATTTTTCTGTCTATCCAACTACCATTCATTTATTGTTCATATCCCTTTGTCATAGCTGGCTTTCAGGGTTGTATTCTGTATTTCTTTAAGTGCTGTTAAGTGCTGGAGATCTGATGGGGCGCCCCGCTTGTGCTACATTGGCCACTTCAGCAATAAGAAATACTGTTTAGTTTTGCTGAACAGGTTTTGGGTTCAGGATTTTTTTTAATTTGTCCATGTGTCTGCAGAAGGCTTAGTGTGCCTGCCGGGTTTAGTGTGTAGCCCATCTTTATTGAAGATATACCTACAATGTAACATACATGCTTGAGGGTTTTTCTTTTCTTCAGTGCTCCTATTTTTATTTGCTGTGCAAGTTTTAAATCCTTATTCTCACTCTTCAGTTGGTTTGACTCTTTTTACCTCTTATATTTAGACAATATATTAAGTTTCTTTTTTGTCTTTAGCATGGGAAACAAAAAGCTAGGTGGGATTGTGCTCAGGATTTAAGATGGCTTCGCTGAGTTCTAGTCAAGTGTCTCATCCTGGTGTTGAGTGTCAGTGTTGTTGTAGAAGAATGAAGATACGAATGCTACTCTCAACTACAAATGGTTACAGAATGGCTTGAGAAGGGTAGTTGGACAGTAACTATTGACTATTTTGTACAACATCCCAAGGGTTGTAAAGTGCTGCAGACTAATGGACTCACAAAGCCTGATATTATGAAACAAACCTGCAAATTTTCTTCAGATAAATACCTATGTGTTCCATTTCACATAAAAATCTATGTACATACCAGCATGCTGTCTGTATTACCACCAGCCTCTTGTTGGAAAACTGCAATGATCCAAAACAAAACTACTAAATGTCACAGGCTTTTGCTTGGAATAATAATAAGTGTGCAATGAACTGAATGTTAACCATTCCAGGAACAGAAAATAAGGTGTGAGTACTGTAAGGTTAGGCAGCAGCTGGAGCTCATGGCTGGGCAGTGATGTCTGGTTCGAGCTTTGAGGGAAAGGCCATGGGCACTGACCTAGGTCAGACCTGCTGCTGAGGGGGGATGTGCATATTCAAGAAGAGTTCAGGAGCTGCTGGTAAGGCTGCTGACCATCGGGTCATCAGAGCAAGGTGATTATTTCAACAATTTAAAAATACAAGCTCTGACACCTTTAAACACCTAGAGGTGGTGACTGCTTTGTTCTCGGTGCGCTGTTCTTTAAACTGTTCTTTCATTCATTGCTTATCTGAGTTCTTGTCCTCAAATAATGACCATGTGAATCGACAGAAAAATGTCATGAAGTTGCATAAGGTTTTGACAGATTCTCAACCCTAGTAAAAAAAATCCTCCATATTTCTAGGATTCTTGTCCCCCTAGGGGATCCCCCTAGGATCCTCATATCTTAAAAATAGGTTCCTGTTTTTCTGTCAACTGTTTTTGTAAAATAACTAGATACTTCTAGGTTTAGAGCACTGCTTAATAATCAGCTCAGTCATGATATGCCACAGAACCCTTCCTGCAGTTGCATTGGTTTTGTGAGGAGAGGGGGGGAAAAAAAAAAATCAACTTATTTCTCAAGTTTGACAACCATTGATTATGTTGTCAAACTTAAATACATTACTAGTTGTTTCATATTATTTTTCACTCATCTGAGAATACTTGAAAGCCATATAAGTAAGAACTATAGGATTAAGAAATGTAGGATTAGGAACTTCCTGCCCAGATAAATTGTTGCTTTCTCTCTCTACAGTTATTTTATTGGAGAACAATTGGAGACTCCCCAGAACTCCATGTCTGAATTTCTGAAAGGAATAATTTCATCAACATGACTTCCATATGTTTTGTAAGGAGAGAAATAGCTGTCCGTAGTCAATTTTCTTGAACAACATGCATTCAAAATATTCATTATATTTTTATAGTGGTGGCAAATACGTGTATCTTAGTGTCTTATAAGATCAAACTGTAGCAATAAACAGTATTTAGCTGTCTGCTGGCCAATTCTGTGTTATAAACCTTTCCAAGATACCATCCTGTTGAAATATTAGCTGGCATGCTTTGTGTGCTGCTAAGATGTTCAAAGTGAAAAAGAGGAGAACCTGGAGTTTTTCTTCAATCTTTATTTTACCAACCTGGCAACACTGTGGTATAAAGTGCTCACTGACTCTTCTGAAGTCCCTGGTTTGAGGAGTCTTCTGGCTGTGTAAAAATACAATACCCAGATCCTCTGCTGTGTTCCCTTAGAGAAGCTGAGGACATAGGAAAAAGGCATCTAATGCCTTTTGGATTTTAATGATCTGCATATGGGAGATGTCATGTTGGGAGCCACCCAGTGTGGGTTAAGATTAATTGCCCTGACTTGCTTGACTATTAAGACATTATAATCAGGTTTCTGTTTTCCCTGACATAGTCTCATCTGCTGAAGTTTTCATGGGGTACTCCCATCAAGCTCTGCCATAGAAAACTTCATCACCATTTTCTTTGGCACCAATCTGTGCAGAGGCGGATAACTGCACTTTCTAGGATGTTCTTCTGAGCTCCCTTAGGTAACACTAGTTCCTTTGTAATTGCCACCAGTTATTCCAATAGCTCATAGACATACCTGCATTTTCTGACACTATTTTCCAAGTAAAAGAGTGCTTCTCTTGAGAAAGATACTGCATGTGCTGCATTCTCTTTTAAGTGTTTATGAAAGGGGAAGAGATAGCTGTTAAATGTCATGTGGGTTGTATTTCCAGCCCCTCTGTTACCTGGCAATGAGTACTTGGAGAGGAGAAAGATGAGGCTGTGAAATCGACTCATATCTCAACAGCTAGTCAGTCATAAGCAGCCTGAGCATGAGGTGCCTGCATCATATGTGGGACATGACTCTGAAGAGATATATGCAGTTATAGGAAGGAAAGAGGAAATACTTTTGCTAATCTAGATCTGCACTGTGTTAACTCTTTTGAAGGTGAGCATCTCTGTTGCACTCTGATGTAGTTTATTGGCTCTTCTGAGCCATGAGGCACATGAAGAGTGAGAAGAGGGAATAGAATTCAGTTTACCAGAACAAGCTGATGAATTGTGTACATAAAGGAAGGTTGGAAGTATAAATATGTTGTACATCCTCCCTCTGACAGGCTATGGAATAGTTGTTATAAATGGAGGCATAAAGCAGGAATAATCTTCCCCATGACCTCACTGTGACAAACTGGCTTTCTAATTTTTGCTGAGTGCTGATTATTACTTGGCTAACACTCTGAGCTAAAGATGAAGCATGTGCTAAGTTGCAGGAATTCTTACAAATAGACTGAGCTATTTTCAGAAGGGCAATTTTAAGGACACATTCCTGTTTTTCCTTGCAGGAGTATACTTTTCCTTAGAGCCTGCAAGTGAATTCACATATGTGCAAACCTTCCAGGCAAATTGTATGACTGCAATTGCTCTGTTGCATTTAGTACCTGGTTCAAACAGTGCTGTGAGATGGGGGCTCCATAGCTTGAGTTACACTCTGTGGAAGTCTCTCCCTTAGTAACCTTTTCTGAAGATGTGTGCCAAAGGAACAGGTATAACATTAAACTTGGAGGGGATGCTGCTGGAAAAGTTGCTCAGAAATAGGCAGGTGTAACATGAAAAAGGTAGAGTTAAGAGCTTCCTTGGTGCATGTGAGTGCATGTGGTGCATTCCTCTCTTCATGTGCAGAGACAAGAATAAGAGAAGACGGTGAAAAGTTTCCAGGTCTCTCTGATGCTGAATGGCAACAATAGCACACTTTTGGGGATGGTTGTTTTAGCTCTTATAATAATATCCATAAAGAATATAGAGGAAGGATTTAGCAATCATTTTTAAATAATCTAAATCTTGTAACTTGCTTTTAAAGTTTTCCCATATGGCATAAGTTTCTTTACAGCTTATTCTACAATCTCACCATGCAGTCTCTATGTGTTTCAGAACACTTCTGTTCTGAAATTAAGACCATTAAGGGAGATCAATGGAGGGAAATGTCTCACATGAGTGTAAAACATAAAATAGCATGAGCAAACACCTCTAAAGTTCTAGATGAGCTGTAGGAAGTTCTTCCTTCTATAATTTTTCACAGACTGCCTGAATTCAAGTCCTCTAAATCTGGGAAAACAAAGAGGTTTTTTGTTTTTGTTTTTTTTCCTCGCAGATCCAAAATACAAGAACTTGCTCCACACCCAGATAGGCTCTAAGTCATTGAGCAATGCTGTCAGGAGGAAAGAAAAGGTATCTCCAAGCTCAATAGAGTATTTCTGTGTCATCTGAGCTCTGTGGCATTATCAGTACAAGCACACGCTTAATCCATGTGACATTATTAAACTAGGAGGCGCATCCCCATTTCTCAGGTCAACATTTCTCCCATTCCAGAAAAAGTCTAACAGCTTTGTCTCCCTAAAGTTGTTTCCACTAAAATGGAACAAATCAGTCTTTTCAAGGAAGTGTCCAACAAATGCAGTAGTGTGTGCTTTTTTGTTTTTTTTTCTCTTTCTCTCTCATTCTTGAGGTGACTTTGAAACTTTGCTTTCCATAAAGATACTCAGGCAGTGGTGTCTGCACAGCATCTTTTGTAAGCACACACTGCAGGAAGTTGTATGGTGGGTAGGTCAGGTCAATTTGATTCAAGGAAATATAAATAGTGAATTTTGTGTTCTTACATATCTCACAGGATAACACAAACTTTTACGTGAACATCAACTGAAGGTCTAAACATATGCTTTTCTGGTATTGTGGGTCACTCTGCCCCGTTCAGTTTGTATTTTGGGAGCCAGACAGAGAGCAAATCTGGTTGTGGCTGTGGAAGGATAAGGGGGTAGCAGCTATTCAGAGTCAAGAAATACTCATCCTCCTGCAGAGATTTTTGTCAAACCCTTGTGCAAACACGGAGCTTCTCCTAGGCAGAAGCGGGCAGTATGTGCAGAGAAATCAGCTAATGGCACCAGCCCCTGACGTGTCTGAGGAGTTTCAGAACCTGAGTTCTAAGGACTGGATGAAAGTAAATTCCTAAGTAATGCAGAGAAATCAGGACATAAATGGAGAAACCAGTATGAAAGGGGAAGGAGAGGCCTGGACCACAGTGTGAAATCTCAGTGTGACTGAATGTTTTGTAGCAAGCTGTGCCACATGATGGTAGGAGGGTTTTGAGGGAGACCTAATTAAAATCATCTGGCCCTCATGAGAGAAATGCCTTTTTCCTTGCAACTTTTGTGTCTGTGTGTTGAGGATATTTAATTAGATGTGTAGAGCTGATTTTTCTGAGAAAAATAAGTGAGCTTACAGCTATTTTAGTGTATTATTATATTGTTGCACTTGGGGCTTACAAGCATTATAAATCTATAAAGAAACTCTGCCTCAAAGGCTGCAGCAGTGGTTTTGGGTTGATATGGTCTGCAGCTATGGTAGTTCTCTGTACTGCCAAGGCAATGTGTTTCTGTGTAGTAGTTCTACAGCATCCGGTATAGATTGTCATCAGTTGAGACTGACTTACCCATCTTTCTGCAATAATTTTATGGAGTATTAATGCCAGGTGATATTTTGGACAATGTCTAACTGCAATTCTGATAATACTTTTCAGAAATCTTTCCAGTTTTCATTTCAGCTGATTTTTTTTTTTATTTTCTTCTCAATGATCACTGTCATAAAAAGAAACTGTCTGGGAGCTTTCACCTCACAAGTGGTTTTCGGAGCAAAAGTGATCTAGTAAGCACTGGTTAATTTGTAGCCATTGAACTTACGAGGTGCAAATTCTGGCTGTTTCATTATAATCCCACACTTTCGTGAGGATAAAGTTGCATGTTGTGGCTCTTTGAGCATCCAGGAGCGGTGTTCAGAACATTAACATGGATACAAAACCATAGCTGTGTGATTTTTGTCAGAGGTTTCCCTGAAATAACTTTGCAAAGGAAAACTCAAAAAATCATAACCCATTTAGACTTATGGTTATTAGTTTTTTTTCTTTCACAGATCTCATTTTCTATACAAACAAGAAGTAAATGATGCAGAAAATAGTACATAAGAAAAAGGTAAGAAGATAATACATATTTATATATAAAGATCTACACGCACATATACTTGCAAGCATAATTTTGATAGACACTTGACCTCAGGTGCATCTTTTGTAGTTTTAAAATTCCTCCCAAATGTTCATTTCTGGAATCTTCTCACAAACATTAAGTATTTCAAAAGTAGTTCTGCTATGCTGTTGCGTTTCTTTTGAGCAGAAAAATCTATGAAATGCCCTGCTAATTGTAGCACTGTATTTGCAGCATGCCTCCCATTTCTGTTCAGAGCTCAGCGCTGTTGCTCCTGGCCCTGCTTCTTTGCCGTGCTCACTAGGTGGCTGTCTAAGAACGCGGGTGCCGGTTGCTTCGCGGCGGCCGCGCTGCCGAACCCTCTTTGCGCGCTGGGGAGCAGCCGCTCATCAGCCAGGGCCGCTGCAACTCTCAGCCCGGAGAGCTGAACCGCTGGCCTGGGGCTTCAGGTGCCCTTGGTTAAACCATTTCATCTCCAAGCTAGCTGTCTCTTGTATTGTGGAAAAGTCTAAAGGGCAGAATTAAGTATTTGTATCAATTAAGTTTAAGTCTTTCTTGAATGACTTCCCTGCGTCACCAGTTTTTCAAATTCTGTAAAATATTTATGTACAGCAGGTACAAACAGGGAATAGAGTAAGCTGTATGCACATGAGGCTAGTTTGGTCTTACAGTAAGCTAAAGATGTGAGGCAAAGCAGCATCCAGAAACTGGAACTTGTGGTTTGTATGTGAGAGGATAGATCCAGAAAAAAATGTGTGCTGGTCACCCAACATCCTTCACGTTGTTACAGTGCTTACTACCAGATGCGTTTTGAGTCTGGCTTGTACACGCTGGTTTTGTATGGTTATGTCTTCATTAGCTTTAGTGAAATTACTTCTGATTGAGATTAAAATGGGACCCCAAGGCACAGGCTGAGCTGAACTTTAGGCGTGTAACTAAGTTTTCCAATGCTTTTCACTGGAAGCCCTGACTTAGGAAGGAAAGTTTGCATGGATCTTTCTCTTATCCTGTGTCATCTTATTGTCTTCAGTATTGCCGCATATAAAGCAGGGAATAAGACCACACAGGAATGCACCTGTCTAGAGCACCTCTGAACCATAATCGCATGGTTTGTGTGGCTCCAAAAACTGTCCCAGGAAGTGTGACAGAGGGAGTGTGCAGCTTCTCTTTGTCTTAATGTAACTGTAGCAAAGCTGAATCAGCATGGGGCTGGAAATGGTATTTATTGCTCATGTGCATAGAAGCAAGAGGGGGAGGATGGGTGAATAACAAGAATATAAATGTTATCTCTACTAGATCAGGTGCTTTTTTCTTTCCCCTGTCATTGTGTTTTCAACAAAGTACTTACATTCCATAAAGCAGTAATTTTTCTTTTGGTTCAGCTTTGATGAAAAACTTAGATTTACCTGACACTTTAACAATTTTCTGCTGGAAACACTGAAATGAGATACTTTGGCCTGGGCGTGGGTCAAGCCCTTATCTTCCAGAAAATCTCAGACTGTGAAATAGTTTGTTTCCCGTCACTGGGACACAAAATGCTGATATACAACTCTCCAGTGCCTCCTAGGAGTTGTAATTTGCTTGTTCTCTGCCCAGCTCTGATGTTTTTCGGCATCTTGCAAGTACATGTTCTTTTTCCACATGAAGATAAATGCATGGTTTTTAGGCCTTTGTTTGCCATAAATCTTAATTTGCATATTTGCAAGTTTAGGTGGAATAATAACAAATTGAAGTGTTTTTGCCTGGCCATCGGGAGAGTGTGAAGGCTAGAATTCTTGGCTCAGAACCTACAGGATTCGTATGAAATGCTAAAACATGATACTGGAGCTGATCAAAGCCTGCAAACTATACCTGAGGGGAATTTTTTTGATGGAATTCATAAACATTCTTATTTTCTCTTGATTAGATGTGACTGTTAAGGTTTAAATGGAAAGCAGCAACTTGTATGTGGATGGCAGTGGGAACTTGGCTGTTTCTAAGCCATAATTTTTAATCAACATAGTTCCTTGTCAGAGTAGATTACCCCAAGACACTTCAGCCCGGCCTCTGTTCCCCATCCCGAATGGCTTTGGGGTGGCCGGGAGGCAGGAGGAAAGAGGCAGTGAAAAGGGGGGTGCAGTTGTCGGAGAGGCAGAGCTCTGTGCCAGAATGTCTGAAGGCTTCAGGACTACATGCGCCTCACATTACTGGAACTTTGTTAATGAGCCATGGTTTTTAAAAGGGCTGCTTGCATCCATCTTGCAGATAACCAGTGTGTTACAGTTACGGAGTCTGGAAATGGAGGTGTAAGCTCTCCTTTCGAAGAATCCTTTGGTAGCTGGAAGATGCTGGCCAGGCTCCAGTAGGCTTGAGGTTCAGGAGGTTAATGAGAGATCAGGGAAGAGCATTTACAGATGCCAGCATCAAGAATAACCCATTTCTTGAAGTGCTCTGTTATTAACTTGAGTGACACTTGATTGTGTCACTTAGGAAGCTGGTGAAACTACATTATGCTGGCTGTTTTCTGAATAAAAAAAGTTATAGCATGAAATTATTTTTATCACCCTAATTAAGTTCCTCATATTATTAAAAAGAACTATAGTAACATTCTTAAAGATCTATGTCTTATATATACAGATAGGAACAGTTTGGGTGTTACTTCTAGCATCTGCCTTGGTATAGGAATAACTGTTCTCACCTAAAAGAACAGCAGGATTGGTAACATCTCTTTATGACACCATCTGTCAGCAGATCAGTGCCATCAGTATGACCAAGAAGAGAGTCCCATTGTGCTGGACTCCATGTAGACGTGAAGTGAGAGTTGATGCCTGCCTCAAAATTAATGATTTAACTGATCGAGGAGGGAATAGTCCTGTACTGAACTATGGAGAGATGGTCAAAGGGCCGTATCACTTGATCTGTGGCTGCAAGAGGAGAGGCTGTCGTGTCTCAGGTGTGAAGTTCAGATGAAGCTAAAGTGCCTGCTGTTGTGTTCCCTTTCCTTCTTCCTTTTCCAACCAAGTACCAGAAGCTGCAAAACACTATGACACTTTTTGAGATCAAAGACTCAAAACCTAATACTTGACAGAAAGATTATTGGATAGGTTAAAATATGTGTAGTACTACCAGGAGTGTATTTGAAAATGTCCAGATGATCTTAACTGATTGCAAAAACATCCTTCTTGGCCATGCATTTAACAATGGCTGTAGAAGGAGTAAGCAAATCACCTTAGACCAAGAACCAAAGAGTTTGAGCATTTCTCATCCCTGCCCTCAGTCAGAAGATAGTTTCCCCTCCATTTTGTGCTTCCAAGTTATGTATTAAGACAAAAAAAAACCCACAAACATTCTTAACCCCATGCTGAAGACCAGCGGGAACAGTGAGGCATGGCTCAAATTCAGTGCTGTGCAAATACTATGTAGCAAACCCAAGTCAGTCTGGCCTTCCTTCAGCCTTCCAGTTGTTGATCACAACAGGTCATAGCTCAGAAAACTTGTAATCTCAAGCTTTAATTTATAGCTCTGGCATCAATCCACTTCTGTTACATAAGCAGTTCTGTGGACTTCTGTCCTCTTAGCTACTTAGCCCAGTTGAAGTTTGCTCAGCACCGTTCAGAAGAAGCCTCCAGCACTGCCTTGTGCCATGGAGACAGGGCCTCTGATTTGGCTCCAACTTAACCCTACACATAACAAGATGACTGCTGAAACTGAACAGGATTCTCAGAAATGTGTAAGTTTGAGTGTAGAATCACTGTGCTATGGAATAAATAAAAAGGCTGATGAATGTGCCAGATGTTAAATGTGTCTTAGTGAGTTATGTGTTTTATATCAGCTTCCTGAGAGCTGTGCTGGTATAATTCTGTATTCGGCTGGTTAATGTAACATAGGTGTAGCCTAGCTGCAGAGAAGTAGACTGTTCAGTTATCTGAACAATGAACTGGTTATAGGTTCAGGTTATTCAGTGTGACTTCCATTGCAATTGAAAAAATGTCCGCATTAGATGTTACCTGGCCACAAAACACAACTACAGTCAAGTTCAGAACATGCAGTGTAAATGCACATCGCAATAGTTCATATACCAGTTTAAAATCTCATGCAATAGTTGAATATTTTTCAAAGGAGCTGTTTCAGTTTGATAGGCAGTTTTGGTCTGCAACTAGTATTTTAAAAGTGGACACCAAAGCCCTCAAAAATGAATTGTGGTAAATGATACATTTTGAAATATACCCTACATCTAATTGGAGAACTATGTTTGCAGCCTGTTACTGTCTGTGTTGGTTGACTTTTCCCCAGAGCCCAGCAGAGATGATGATAAGTCATGGTACTACTGGGCAGTTCCACATTCACAGTATATTTTTAAAAAATGAACTAATGGCTTTTCTGCTTACAGGCAATATCAGTGGCTAGAAATGGCATATTCTGATCCAGTTAAAATATTACCTATAAATGGAAAGTCATGTATAGTTAAACTATTTGGGAGTTAAACTTTAACAAGCTCAGAGTTTAATATCTTTTTTTGGAGGGTGAAATGTGTAAATTTATTCTGTGGATAGTGACATTAACACAATAATCTAGAAGCACCATTTTTTTGTAGGATTCATCTATTTGTATCATTTGGAAAAAAATCTGTGAGATCATCTGTTTGGGTAGTAAGAATGTAACATAGAAAACTTCTTAAATTGAAAATTATTTTTTTAGCTGTAGAAAGCCCTCATAAAGCATTTTGTTTTATAAACTTGGAAGAATAACTTTTGGTGGTGCCTAATGGGAAATAGAGAGCTGATTTACTCTTTACTTGCTCATCAGTTACACTGAATGTACAGTGGGGAAATGTGAGTTCTAATGCTTTGGGGAACACATTGCACTGGAATGACTTTTCCTGTGAGACTTGGTTATATCTGTGTCCAGGGGAAGCATTAATGACATTTTCTCTCATCCTTCCTCATGGAAAGAAAACTGACTGTTGTTGGTTTGGGGGTACCCCTCTCTGCTTGAACCCTACAGGAATCCTGGGGCAGTTTCCTGCAGTGCTGGAGATGAAGAATCAGGATGTCTGGAATACCCATGCTAAAAGCCAGGTGGAAGTTAGTTAGAAAGGACATCAGAGATAGGCACTGAGTATTTCGCACTCTTGAATCTCTGGAATCCTGCTGTCAGCTTTAACTGAGCTGAACAGAGGCCCAAATTCCTGGTGGAAGCACCTGGAAGCGCAGGAGATGCCTGCTCTGGGGCAGCCTTATGTTTTTTTACTAGACAAACCTAGTTCAGGTAACAGGGTAGAAGGGGAAGACCCTAGTGAGGGAGTTCTTGTGCGTGTTTCGCTCTGAAACCTGTTTGCTTTCCATAGGCAAGAATTTAATAAGTAAACTTTTCTATCATAAACCTTTTCATACTCTTTTTGAATGAACTTCTGTGTCAACTTTCCTATGCTATTATAAATGGATTAGTGAGCATTATCAAAAAAGAACATAATAAATTAATGCTGGGCAGCACAAGTCATATGAAGGATGCTAAGGGACTATCTTAAATCATGGGAAGGACGTAGTGCAGTATTAAGGGTGACTAAGTGGTGACAATGGCTTGATTTGGAAAAGAAGTTTAAACTATTTATGAGCTAAAAGGTGAAGAACTTGGGCCAGGAGGTAAATCCCAAAGCAAACCCTTCCAGCCCCAGCCTGGGCACCTCTGAGAAAGAGGGCATTGAGACCATCTGTGACAGTGATGCACAATGTGCAGGAAGCAGACAGGAAGGTCAGCTTGATTTGGCTGATGTTCATATCAGATTGGCAAGGGAGGAATTTTAAGGTATTTCCTAGCAGCTGTACCTCCTTATTTCAGAACTTTTTTGGTGGAAAGAGGGCTTATTGGCTTGCCAGAAACTCATGTCTCTGCACTTGCTGATCACTGCCAGGGTGTTTCACTGATGCATATTTATTCCTTTCCTCTAGTGATAGTCACTATCTTCAGTTAGGACTCAGCATTGAACACACCTCATTTCTGGTTCATGCCACTGTATCCCAGCTTCCCTGCTGCCTTTCCCCTTTCCTCTCACACCTCAGTGATCCTGAACATGTGCTTCCAAAGTGATAAAGTTCCTCAGTATTTTGCTCTTGCAGTTCTTATCTGCATGGAGCTTCCTTGGAAATGTTCTGCCTACCAGACAGTGAGCCACAAGCAACAACTTTTGTCCTCATGACAGTGGTCTCGCTGCTCGCATGCCGTCTTCCTAGTATTTCTCGTTACATGCTGTTCACTGTAAGCCCTCATGATGTGTACAGAGCATTGTGCACAATCAGGCCCCTGTCACTAAGCAGGGTTGGACTTGGTAAGTTAAATGTTCTCAATGTTAATTTATTTTATTGATGCTTTTGAAATAGATTTGCTGAAAAAGAAAGGAAGTATGGATGGGGATCATGTTACCATAAAACCACATGCAGCGAAATGTTCATCTGTCTCCAACATTTCATGTCTTCTGGGCATCCAAGGTAGCTAAGTTTGACTTACACAATCAAGCCATTCATTAAATATCTGTTTGAGTTTTAGGCAGATACATCCTTTATCTAGTGATGAAATCTGACTACAGGAAACAGAGATATTCCTTTGTGAAAAGACCCCATTCTGCTGTATAAAGCCAGCCTTGCAGCAATCTACTTCTTGGAAACTGCCAAGCTTTGTATACCAAATATTGTTGCGAGGGCTCAGCAATAAAATAGTTTGCAAACTTGGGGTTGATCCAGCTGCATAATACCTGTACTTCTATGCAATGTTTCCTCTTTCAACGTGCATCTCCAATGCTGTAATTCACTGACAAGTGTCAGTTCATTTGAATTCCAAAATTCTACTCCAGAACATGAAGCAATTTAGAGCCTGAATGCCTGTACAGGTATATTAATTATTTAAATCACTAGTGCAAGTTATGTTCAACAGAACACTAAGGGGAGCCAGTCAGGTGCAGACTGCTCTGTTGTTTACTGTTGCCTATACATTATCCTGGAAGGCAGGAGCACGCTCAGTACTGCTTGTATTCCATGGAGCCTGCTGTGACCATAAATCTGCATGATGGTGACAAGGGGCCAGGGTGCTAGGGAGTATATAAATAAAATGATCCAGCAAAGAGATGGAGGACTGACCAGTCTATGTGAGGGAATGGCCTGGAAACTTTTGATGTCAGTCACTTTTAGAAAAACCAAGTATCCTGAGGCAGATGGGAGAGGCTGTAAAACCTAATGCTTGAGTTGAGAGAGTCTTCTTTTGCCAAACATCTTGCAGATAAACACGTGCAGGGGGCAGTCATGCTGCTCTGTGATGTGTGCGCTGCCTTCTGGTGTCTTTGGAGAGAGAGGGAGGACAGTTTTGCCTTGTGCAAGTGGGGGCAACTGTAGTGTTGTTTGGGTTTTTTCTTTTGTGTGTTAATTTTTGTTTCATAAAAATGAAACCATATGTTGTGGACATTTCTCCTTTTTGTGCCTGAAATGAGCTCAGCCCAGACCAGGTCAGTGGGGCAGGGCGGTCATTCAAATGAGAAACATCTTCTGCTCTTCAAAAGCAACTACACTGTATTTATTCTGTGGAATACCCAGCAGTGCATTCCACACTTAGCAGTATAATGGGACCTTCAAACGTAGCAAAGTTTCACATGACCTTAGTACATGTGCCTGTTGAGAAGCGCCTGTAAGGAATGACCTCCACCCCATTCATCATAAGGGCTTGTTGACACTCCAGTCTGCGGTTCTGCAGCCTCCCCACTGCTATTAACCCCTTCCAATACTTGAGTGGTAAGGGCAAGGTGGGCAGAGAGGTCAGTAGGATCTGTGTTTCCACTGCCCTCAATCTGGCCTTTTTTGTGGGCAGCCTTGTTGCTGCCACTGCACAGAATTGGGGTAGGTTCAGAATTGCAGACATGTGACAGTTACATAGCAGAACAAAATAGTATAAAGTAATGTTTTACTTAAAGATACTATGAATATCAACAAAGATGCAAATAAATGCATGTACCAGTTATATTACTTGATATTTACTTATAACCTCCATATTTTATTCATGAATTTTACAATTCCAAATACAATGAGACTGTTAGAGTATTTATTACAAAGCTTATAAAATAATTAAATATTATACATATATTTGGGGGTTTTTTTACACCATAATTCATACTTGTGTGACATTACCATTTTCTTTTCTCAGTTGTCACTTAAGTGAGCAAAGAAATATAAAGGAAAAGCTATGCATTAATAAATTAATTATTTCACATCAGATAATAAAAAGGGCACAATCATAAGACAAAACAAAAGAATGTAGTGTTCCTAGAAAAAGGTTCTAATTATACAATGTCCAGTATCAAGACAAAGCCTGTAGGCTGAAATATGTTTCCAATCATCATTTCTTGAAAGTATCAGAGGATACATGTTTTTCATTTAAATTGTTGCAAAAGGAACTGCTAATTTTAACTGACCACTGTCTGGCATTAGTGCTGAGCTGGCTAATCTTACATTGAAATGATACTTTAAAAAGCAGTAAAACTAGGCTATGTTCATCAAAAGAAACTGTGGGATTTGGTGGAATTAGATAAATATATCCCTCATGCCACTCCTCAGAAAATTACAGCAGGACACAGCTCTGTCTCAGAATGGTTTTGGCAAATAGTTTGGGTATTTTTTCAATGAAGAAACTTCTAAACTTCTACCATTTGATACATACTGTCACCTAACATCTCCATGCTGAATAGTTACAAATATCATCATGTTTATAACATTTGTTTATTTGTGGACTCTGAAGTGAGTATTTTGAAGCATTTTGAAAATGTTTTAAAAAAAATAGAATTAGCTTTTATTTGGTGAGATTGCAAGTCATTGTTTGTTTGTTTGTTTGTTTTTCCTATATTCCATATCACCTGTATGAATAAACAACTACTTAGAGAAGCTTGTCATGAATTAATGAACTGACATATTCTTGGTATTTCCTTTGACTAACTGCTGAATCAAAATTTGCAGAGAGATTTGAGATCAAAAAGAAGACGTTCTTCAGTATTGTGGCATTCAAACAACTTAGCTTCCAAGGAGGAAAAAAAAAAACTTGAGTTCCTTGACTTAATTGAAATGTGAAATTCTATTTTACTTGTAACACATAGAAATATTAAGTCCTAATGTTCTAATGATGAATATTTCTAGGAATACATTTCAAGTTGCTAGTTAACCACCTCTGAGTTTCTACACAAAGCACAAAGTGAATTCTTCAAAACAACAAAAATGTTAGCATGATGTAAAACTTGCTTTTCCAGCAGCAAGTATGAAAGAGAAGCACCATATATGTTCAGAGTGCACCATTTACTTCTTGTGGTCATGGGTGTGACACTGCCTTCTCCAACCAGCCATCTGAATGTCTTTCCAGTAGAAGTGGCAGTAAGCAGCTTCCTTACTCCAGAAGGGTATTACCATAGAAAATATGAAAGGAAACACTTTTGGTAGTGCCATCTCTCCTGCTGCCATGCTGGAGCTTCACTCCTGCAGCTGCCCATCATCTCCTTCACTTTGCATTCTCATGTATTAGCCAGCCCTATTTTTTTCCTCCTAACACATGGCAGTGCAAAAATGACACTTTTAAAGAAGGAAGAACTTCTTGCCCCTTGCATCTCTATGTTCAAGTGATCCATAGTACCCTGTATGTTAGTGAGGTCAGCAAGTAAAGAAAAAAAATAAGGCATTCCTTTTTCAACATTTATCCACCAATTACTGTACCTCAGACATTCCCTTAGAAAATGTCTCTTCTGTCAGTGGTTTATGTGGCACCATGTCCTGCCTCAAAGCAAAGTTAATTCCAACATAAATTGAAGAGGAGACTCCTGTCACTGAAGGGTTCAGGTAACATTTTGCTATCAGTTCTTCTTCGTGCATGATTTACAACATTGCTTGCCATAAAATTTGTGGTTACAAACACCATGCTGGGGTACTAGATGACACCAAGAGAAGAAATCCACACAAGAAGGATCATCTGAAGGACAGAAATCCAAGCAATATGTTAGATCAGTGTTTGAGCAGTAATGCTAATCAGGGAATAATTCCACATACTGGTATGCAGTGGTAATGTTAAAAATATTCAATTCCAAAATGAGGCATCTCTCAAAATTGCTAGTTTCTTTTTAATTAATTTCTTATGTTAATAGAGAGAACAAGAGTATCAGAGCCTTAAAAAAAAAAAAAAAAGAAAAGAAAAAAAGGAACTAAGGATGACATACTTTAAAGATCAGGAAAAGAGGAAGAAATTGGGAACAGACCACTAGTGAGTGCATAAAGTTAACCATGTTCTCGCTGTTGATTATAAATGGTGTTCTAAAGCCAAGTGCTTGCACAGTGAACCTGCTCCAGTGCTGCCATGCCCGTCAGCACAAACACTGCCTGGAGATGGCCTGGGCCGCAGAGCAGTGCCAACTTCACAGTGCACACAGCCAGCGCACACAGTGCTTCACTGGGTATCTGTGTTCCAGCACTTGCCAGAGGCTCTTGTTTCTCTCTATTTGGCTCTACCAGAGCCCTACGCAAGTTCTCGTCTAACACTTCCCTTCATTAGGTGTCATGAATCAGAGGTTTAGGGCTTACTATGCCATTTCGGTGAAATCTTAATCGACTCTTATGGGAAAAAGAAGCTGACAGTGTTTCTAAAAAGCGCAGCTTTTAATTACAAAAATAGGTCAGATTTTTCAATTAAGATTTTATTTCACTTATTTTTATGTGCAAATCATTTATATTCACAGCACAGCAGGTTTAAAAATACTTCATAGCTGCTCCTTTCTACAGTTTTGTAGTGGATGCTTTATGTTCCTTTAGAAGAGCAGAGTGATGATTCATACCAATGATTTATAAACAAAGTCACAATGTCTGAAAGAGCAGTAAGACATTTAAATGAGATTTAGCAAAATTTATAGCTAGTCTGAAGTCTCCTGTGAGCATGGGAAAAGATTCCTCTCAGCCTTGAGAACGTTTACCTACTCCCGACGTTTACCCTCAATCCTACTCCCGACGTCTACCCTCGGTCCTACTCCCGATGTTTACCCTCAATCCTACTCTGGACGTCTACCCTCGGTCCTACTGCCGACGTCTACCCTCGGTCCTACTCCCGACGTTTACCCTCGGGAGTACTCCCGGTGTTTACCCTCAGTGTACTCACGATGTCTACCCTCGGGTCTACTCCCGATGTCTACCCTCGGTCCTACTCCCAACGTTTACCCTCAGCGTACTCCCGACGTTTACCCTCAGCGTACTCCCGACGTCTACCCTCGGCCCTACTCCCTACTTCTACCCTCGGCGGTACTACCGATGTTTACCCTCGGTGCTTCTCCCGACGTCTACCCTCGGTCCTACTCCTGACATCTACCCTCGGCGGTACTACCGATATTTACCCTCAGTAGTACTCCCGATGTTTACCCTCAGTGTACTCCCGATATTTACCCTCGGTCCTACTCCCGACGTTTACCCTCGGGCCTACTCCCGACGTCTACCCTCGGCCCTACTCCCTACTTCTACCCTCGGTGGTACTACCGATGCTTACCCTCGGTGCTTCTCCCGACGTCTATCCTCGGTCCTACTCCCTACGTCTACCCTCGGCAGTACTACCGATGTTTACCCTCGGTAGTACTCCCGATGTCTACCCTCAGTATACTCCCGATGTTTACCCTCGGTCCTACTCCCGACGTCTACCCTCGGGCCTACTCCCGATGTTTAGCCTCGGCCTACTCCCGACATTTACCCTCGGTCCTACTCCCTACTTCTACCCTCGGTGGTACTACCGATGTTTACCCTCGGTGCTACTCCCGACGTCTACCCTCGGCAGTACTACTGATGTTTACCCTCGGTCCTACTTCTGACGTCTACGCTCGGTGGTACTCCCGACTTCTACCCTCGGTGGTACTCCCGACGTTTAGCCTCGGTCCTACTCCCGACGTCTACCCTCGGTCCTACTCCCGATGTTTACCCTCAGCCGTACTCCTGACGTTTACCCTCAGCCGTACTCCTGACATTTACCCTCGGCAGTACTCCCCAACTCTACCCTCAGCGTACTCCCTATGTTTACCCTCAGTCCTACTCCCGATGTCTACCCTTGGGCCTACTCCCGACTTTTTCCCTCGGCATACTCCCAACCTTTACCCTCAGTCCTACTCCCGATGTCTACCCTCGGCGGTACTCCTGATGTTTGTCCTTGGTCCGACTCCTGACGTATACCCTTAGCGCTACTCCCAATGTCTATCCTCGGTCCTACTCCCAATGTTTACCCTCGGCCTACTACCGACGTTTCCCTTGGTCCCACTCCTAATGTCTACCCTCAGTCCTTCTCCTCAACGCTATTCCCGACGTCTATCCTCATCCCTACTCCTGACGTTTACCCTCAGGCCTACTCCCGACCTTTACCCTCGGCATTCTCCTGACATTTACCCTCAGTCCTACTCCTGATGTCTACCCTCGGGCCTACTCCCGATGTCTACCCTTGGTCCTACTCCCGACCTTCACCCTCAGGCCTACTCCCGACGTCTACCCTCAGCCCTACTCCCCATGTTCACCCTCGGCCCTACTCCCCATGTTTACTCTCAGTCCTATTCCCAATGTCTACCCTCGGGTCTACTCCTTATATTTACCCTCAGGCTTACACCCCCTGTTTTCCCTCACGCCTACTCCCTCCATTATCCTGCAGGTCTGCTCCCCCTGTTTTGCCCTCAGGCCAACTCACCATGTTTACCCTCAGGCATACTAGGACTCTTTATTTTCGAAATACTGCAATGAAGTTACAAAGTTTTGCTGACATATGCAGCATATTGAATACACAGCAGCTTTTAAAGGAACAGATATAGTTCAATCACAGAATTGTTTATATTGGAATGGACCTCTAGAGATCATTGAGTTCAACTCCCTGCTCAAGTAGAGATGCCTAGAGCACGTGGCACAGGGTTGCATCCAAGTGCGTTTTTAAGATCTGAAGGGAAGGGGACTCCATCCACAACCTCTCTGGGCAGCCTGTTCCAGAGCTCTGTCACCCTTACAGTAAAGAAGTTCTTCCTCACATAGAGACGGAACTTCCTGTGTTTCAGTTTGTATGCATTACCCCTTATCCTGTCACTGGCCACCACCAAGAAGAGTTTGGCCCCATCCTCTCTGCAGTCACCCCTCTGGTACTTTTACATGTTGATCAGTTCTCCTCTCAATCTTCTCAAGGCTAAACAAGCCCAGTTCACTTAATCTTTCCTCGTAAAATAGATGGTCCAGTCCCTTAATGATCTTTGTGGCTCTACGCTAGACTCTCTCTAGAAGCTCCACATCTGTCTTGTACTGGGGAGCCCAGAACTACACAGAACATTCCAGGTGCGGCCTCACCAGAGTCTCCCACTAGAGGGGGAGGATCACCTCCCTCAACCTGCTGGTAACATTTCTGCTGATGCAGCCAGGATCCCATTGGCATTCTTGGCCATGAGGGCATGTTGCTGACTCATGGTTAACTTTTTGTCAACCAGGACTCCCAAATCCCTCTCCGCGGAACTGCTTTCCAGCAGGTCAACCCCTAATCTGTACTGGTGCCTGGGGTTATTCCTCCCCAGGTGCGGGACCCTGCACTTGTTCTTGTTGAACCTCACGAGGTTCCTCTCTGCCCAATTCTCCAACCTGTCTAGGTCTCTCTAAACTGCAGCACAGCCCTCTGGAGTGTCAACCCAGTTTGGTGTCGTCCACAAACTTCTTCAGGGTGCACTCTGTCCCCTCGTCCAAGTCATTGATGAGCAAGTTGAACAGCACTGGGCCCAGTGGTGACCCCTGTGGGACACCACTCGCCACAGGTCTCCAACTAGACTCAGCCTCATTTATCACCACCCTCTGAGCTCTGCCATCCAGCCAGTTCTCAATCCACCTCACTGTCCACTCATCCAGTCCATACTTCCAGAGCTTTCCTCTGAGGATGTTATGGGAGACTGTGTCAAAAGCCTTACTGAAGTCAAGGTAGACAACATCCACAGCTCTCCCATTGTCCAGCCAGCCAGTCACCCCATTGTAGAAGGCTATCAGGTTCATCCAACACGACTTTCCCTTGGTGAATCTATGCTGACTACTGATCACCTTCTTTTCCTTGACATGCCTAGAGATGTTCTCTAGGATGAGCTGCTCCCATCACCTCTCCAGGGATGGAGGTGAGGCTCACTGGCCTGTAGTTTCCCAACTCCTCCCTCTTGCCCTTTTTGAAGGCTGGAGTGACCTTGGTTTTCTTCCAGGTCTCTGGCACCTCCCCTGTTCTCCACAACCTCTCGAAGATGGAGAGCGGCTGAGCAATAACCCCCGCCAGTTCCCTCAGCACTCTTGAGTGCATCCCATCTGGGCCCATAGATTTATGGGTGTCCAGTTGGCCTAAATAATCCCTAACCCAATCCTCCTTGACCAGCAGAAAGTCTTCCTCTCCCCTGGTTTTCTCTGTTGTCTCCAGGCTCTGTAGTTCTTGGGGACTAGCCTTAGCAGTAAAGACAAAAGCAAAGAAGGCATTTAGCAACTCTGCCTTCCCTGCATCCTCCATCACCAAGGCACCCTCCTCATTCAGCAGTGGACTAACATTTTCCCCAGTCGTCTTCTTGCTGCTGCTGTATTTATAGAAGCCCTTACTGTTGTCCCTGGCACCTCTCACTAACTCTAATTCCAAATGGGCGTTGGTCTTCCTTGCTGCATCCCTGCATTCTCTGACAGTGTTCCTATATTCTTCCCATGTGGTCTGGCCCTTCTTTCACATTAAGTTTACCCAAGAGCTCCTTAACCCTCCACACAGGTCTCCTTCCCCTCTTGCTTGACTTCTTTCTTGTAGGAATGCATCAATCCTGATCTTGGAGAACATGGTGTTTGAATATTAGCCAACTTTCCTGGAGCCCCAATTCCTTCTAGGACCCTTGCCCAGGGGATTCCTCCAAGTAGTTCCCTGAAGAGGTCAAAGTTAGTTCTCTTGAAGTCCAGGGTTGCAATCCTACTTCTTGTCCATCTTCCTCCACAGAGGATCATGAATTCCAACATCTCGTGGTCACTGCAGCCAAGGCTGCCCCAAACCTTCACATTTCCCAACAGACCATCTCTGTTCATTAGTATAAGGTCTAGCAGCACCACTCCCCTTGTTGGCTCATCAACCACCTGCATCAAGAAGTTATCTGCAATGTTCAGCAGGAACCCCCTGGACTGTCTGTTCCTATCTATGTGATTATTCCAGCAGACATCAGGGTGGCTGAAGTGTGGAAGTGAGGCTGTGGGCCATAGGAAGGCAGCAGACTTCACTTAGAGGAGGGTCATGCCAACATATTGGACTCTCTGTTCCCTGGGTTGAGGAATCACCCATGACTATAACCTGCCTTTTCTCCCTCATACCTGTGGTCACAATATGTGGGCTTTGCCTCTCTGACTGTTTTACTATTTTTGGAAGAAAGGGACACTTGCCTGCACTATCCACTGATTGCCCTTCCTTCTCCAGGGCCTCATACCTGTTGGCTAGGGGTACCTGATAGTGTGAGATGGGAGAAGATTTTCTTCTACCATCGTGAACCTGGACTTTTATCCATACATTACTGTGCTGGTTTCTTCCCCCTTGTGTTAGGTGGGGGATGAAGTCTGTAATAACTCGTTGCCAGGCCCTTCTTGGTGCCTGCCCCTGTTTCTTCCTCTCTGACTTATGGATACTTCTTAGCTTTTCAACCTCCTCTTTTAGCTCAACTACCATGCTCAGCAGATCTTCCACCTGCTCACACCTCACACCATTGCTCTCCCCCAGGCTGTCCAAGGGAAGTGTCAGACTATGGCACTCCTTGCAGCCTGGCACCTGGACAGCTTCACACTTAACCAGTTGTTCAGTCTGGGTGCCCGTCTCCTTCTTAGTGAGTGCTGATGTGGCCCTCCGACGAGTAATTGCCATAGTGGGTACGCCGAGGAGCTTGCCGCTGCACGCCTGCCTGCGCTAGCTGCTGCGCTAACTGCCATGCCATGCCCTAACTGCCGCGCCACGCCCTAACTGCCGCACTAGCTGCCGTGCCACGCCCTAACTGCAGTGCTAGCTGCCCCGCTAACTGCCATGCCATGCCCTAACTGCCGCGCCACGCCCTGACTGCCGCACTAGCTGCCGTGCCACGCCCTAACTGCAGTGCTAGCTGCCCCGCTAACTGCCATGCCATGCCCTAACTGCCGCGCCACGCCCTAACTGCCGCACTAGCTGCCGTGCCACGCCCTAACTGCTGTGCTAGCTGCCCCGCTAACTGCCATGCCATGCCCTAACTGCCGCGCCACGCCCTAACTGCCACGCTAACTGCCGCGCCACACCCTAACTGCCACGCTAGCTGCCACGCCACGCCCTAACTGCCACACCACACCATGCCACGCTAGCGGCCCTGCTAACTACCACACCACACCCTAACTGCCGTGCCACGCCCTAACTGCCCCACTAACTGCCATGCCACGCCCTAACTGCCACGCTAGCTGCCCCGTTAACTGCCATGCCATGCCCTAACTGCCGCGCCACGCCCTAACTGCCGCGCCACGCCCTAACTGCCGCACTAGCTGCCGCGCCACGCCCTAACTGCCACGCCACGTGCTAACTGCCACGCTAACTGCCGCGCCACACCCTAACTGCCACGCTAGCTGCCACGCCACGCCCTAACTGCCACACCACACCATGCCACGCTAGCGGCCCTGCTAACTACCACACCACACCCTAACTGCCGTGCCACGCCCTAACTGCCCCACTAACTGCCATGCCACGCCCTAACTGCCACGCTAGCTGCCCCGTTAACTGCCATGCCATGCCCTAACTGCTGCGCCACGCCCTAACTGCCATGCCACGCCCTAACTGCCGCACTAACTGCCGCACCACACTCTGTTTGCCCACTCTGTTCGCCTTTTTTTGAACATAATGCTGTTTTTTAAATCTTCTCCTGTCTCAGTTAAATTCTCTTGCATTCTTTAAGAGGTTTCTCTGTGAGAAGAGAGAAGCTTCAGTGACAGCAAAGCTGAGAAGGTTTGGAGAAGATTGATGTGTGCAGGAACATGCCAAATATTAATCTCTGGTGGCAACAGGGTGAGTTTTGCTGGATATGACAGTGAACCCTCCTGTGGCATACAGAGCTGGGTGTTACCTCTCTTGGTGGGAGCTGGGCAGAAGTTTGTGTTGCAGGCTCTCAGGGTTGCTGGCTTCTGATGGGGCAAGCACCCAGATGCTGGCCTCCCCTGGCGCAGACACTGCACACTGCGGGTTTGCACTCCCCCTCCACATGTTACTGTACACTGCCGAGAGGAAAAAAACAGTAAGCCACATCTCATTATAGAAAATCTCTCAGGGCTTGCAAAATCCAAGGGAGAGACATTTGAAGGCTTTGAATGAGATTTTCAAAGAAAGAGAAGTCAGGCTCAGATGTGCTGATGCTCAGCAATCCCCAGCAGGCCCAGGTTTTCGAAGCTCTGTGCATCTGTTCCCCATGTTGAACTCTTCAGAAAGTATGATTATTTAAGAACTCAGATGAAGATACAGTTCCTTGCTTTGATACTTAGATGCGAACTGCACATTTTAAAAAACCTGTTCCTGATGGTCTGCACTGATTTCCTTTGAACTCTGAGCTTCTGGGCCCAATCCTGCTGTCTGAACAGAGATAAAACTCCTGTGAGAACCATAATAATGACAGTACCTGGGGAAAAACACTATGTATTTGCAGGAAGATCTGTGAAGTATTTTAAAATGAATAGGCCTTTTACTTGTATGTGTTTCATGAAAAGTTGTCTTTAAGAAAAATGGGATCATTTTCACCTGATTACAGTTACCAGGCATACACTGTTCGTGTAAATGTTACTAAATAAGTGTGTGTCTCATTGATATGTAATTCACAAAGCAGACAAGTTCTAGAAATACAGAAGCTTGTTTGCAAAAAATGTAGAAACAAATACAGACTGATCCGATAATTAATCATAGTATTTAGGAAATTCCAGACAATCTGTGCAGATGCTCAAATACATTGTGCATATAGATATGTAATAGTTCAACCACAGTGCAGTTCGAAGAAGCCTGAGAAGGAAGAGTTGGAAGATGAGCTTGGAATGTAGTGCCTCTGGAGCACAAGTAACATTTTTGGGTGACATTCTTCAGTTCCAGGACAAAGAAACAAACTGCATCAAAATACATGATGAATATGGACCAGCTGCATCAGGTTTCAATGTCTGCATAGTGCGACCTTCCTTAGGGAACAGCTACGTGCAAAAGGCACCTGTGGGCTGATATCCTTTTGGTATTTTCAGTACAATCACATGTTTGATTGCAGCACATTTAGAGAGACTGAAAGAAGTTTTAATCTAGACTCACGTGGCCCTAAAGACAAAGCAGCATGTACTCCAGTAGGTTTTGCCACTCCAGTTGGTTCTGCCAGCCCCGCCAGAGGCCATTCTTTGCCATATAAACCATAACACCATAGCTCCTCCAGGTTTGGTGCCTCCAAGACCAAAACTGCAACCCCACCTTTTGGTTATGGTGGAAAGACTGAGAGTCAGCGGTCCCACTGCAGTTGTTCTGTTCTTCAGTGCTATGTAATGAAAAGCTCTAGGGGATATTGTTTGAACTGCTGTGTAGAAGAAACTTGTGGTTTTTATAAGCTCAAGCCAAGACATGTAAATTACTGCTGGAGATAGAGAGGTAGTCAGGGCAGGGAGGGAGAGGCAAGAAAGCTTCTCATTCCTACCTGCTGCCAAGGGGAGGAATACCAGCCAGACACCATGCTATACACAGAGTGTGCTGGACAGGGCCCATTGTTGCAAGCTTCTTCCAGGTCTATATTTGGTTTCTTGATGTTTCTACACCTTCTTGGAGGAAAGGTGATCAGTTTCCCCTGGATGCTTTTCTCACCACATTTCAGTTCTCGCTTTTGCACGCCTGGGCCACAAGAGGCTGAACACTGCAAAAGCAAAGTGCAAATTATGTGAAATTACAAAAGCATTACACAGCTGAAAACACAGAGAGCATGTTCCTGTCCATAATCTGTAAACTGAAGTACAGACCCCAGCCTGTTAAAAGTTGAGAAAAATAAGGCCATCAGGGTACCTCTAACTAAAGACTGATGTAAAGACCTGTGTGTTTTTATAGGAGCTTGCCTAAAGCACAAATGAAGCTCCTTTTATTTCCTTTTTTTTTCCTTCTTTTTTTTCTTTTTTCTTTCTTTTTTTTTTTTTTTTTTTTTTTCCCTCTCATTTCCACATGGTCCGTGCATCAGTGTTCTCAAGCAAGACTAGCAAAGTAACGGAGTCAAATGTACCTGCACCACTTACCTCACTCCAAGAAGAAACTGCCCACTGGAGCCGGTCATTTTTGGGGCACCGTCCTAGCACGCAGGTCTGCTGAGATTCGGGTTTCTGTTCTTTGCTGCACATGCTCTCAGGCAAGATTTTCTGCTTAGGAGGACTGGTACTTTTGCAGTAGACATCCCGTTTCTTAACACCTCTCCCACAAGTCTTGGAGCACTGTGATAGAAAGAAATACTCATTGGAGCTAGAGGAAATGGAAACTGGCATTATTTGCATTTTAGAGAAGAGTATAGAAAACAAAGTTACTGTGGTATGTAGGTGCTATAATAATACAAGTAAAACTGAAATTCTATTGGCATTTATATAGTAACATAACATTATATGCCACTTCTCAAACATTGTTCTAAGTGTTTTCTTTATGTAGACTACCGACTTTTATAGCCCACATGGAGGACAGATGATAGGTAATATCTCTCTTCTGCAAAGGAGGGAAGCTGGACTGGTGAGCAAAATATTTTTTTTTCCCTGGACAGCATATTTGAAAGCTGGTCCTAACCTCCCATCTCCGAAATTGTTCTCAACAAGATGTTCTCAGCTATTTGTTATTTTATCTTCACCTGGGCCTGGAGGGATGAGGTAGAGGCAAAGAAAACTACCCAAGGAGTCTTTACTGCACTTCTTCACCAGCTGAATCTCACTGCAGGACAGACTGATACAGACAACAGTTAAGATGTTTGACAAAAGGTATGTTAATTGCCAAGGCTACAACTGAAGCTTCAGACAACTCACTAGTGAATAAATATGCATTGCTGAACTGTGGATTAGCTTAAAACACATTCTATATTTTTCACTGCCTTAGCAAGCAACAAAATGCATTAAGGAGTAATTTCTGGTGTAAGAGGGAAATAAATGGCCCTGAGATAATGCTGCTGGCTTTCTAACATTTTGCAATCTCTCTCAGTTGTTCTTTTTAATAATAATTACCAGGCCCATTTCAATGCAGAATCCTATGCTTTTTATATTACACCATAAATGTTTTAAAGATATTTTATGAAAGTAGAGATGTACTGAGGATGCAACAGAAATACCTGCTTGCTGAAAGTCTGATTTATGATCTTTCTCCTAAACAAGGAAGGAAACCCTTTACATTTACAGTGACTCTCTGATCTGTGAAGAGAGACTGAGTTTTTTTTTTTTTCTTTCCTTTTCTTTTTCTTTTTTCTTTTAACTCATTTGAGTCTGTGATATAGCAGCTCCCAGCTGAAATCTTGCTGCATTGGTCATGACATTTCAGCAGGACTGGAGACCTATTTTTGATAGGCCTCCTTTGAAAAATCCCGACTTGAGGTATGTATCTCCTAAGGAGGAGAAAAATGCACACTTAGTGCTATCAAGAAAAGACTGAAAGTATGAATATGTGTGAAAACTGTGCGCTTTCCTTTTCAGTATCTAATCTTTTTTTTTTTTTTTTTTTTTTTAAATTTCATGCCATGGTAACAACTCCATCACAGATACTGAAAATAAAAAATCCTTTTTGAGTGTAGCACTACTCTACTGCTAGACTAGTTACACTCTTAACAAAGCCAAACGTACAGAAGTGATTATTGTCCATGTAAATCATAACTTTATCAGCCCGTAATTCAAAAAAAGTGGTCATTAATATGCAAATTAACTCCAGTGATTCTTTATTCCGTGACTGCCTCTCATCTCTAAGAAAAGTTAATATTGCTGTGGGAATTAATCTCAGGGAGAGATTCATGGCTTTAAAAAAATCCATAGAGCCTTAAGCTATGAAACCAGAAAAAAAAATTATCAATCTGTTTTTTATGTAGTAAAAAGGAACAGACATGTCCACTTCCAGCAACCCTGCTGTCTAATCACCTATAAAGGCTAGTTAAAATATATATAGTTTACATACTATTTTCATGAGTAGGGCCACTTGCAAAGCATTAGTCCAAGTTTCGTCTCTTTAGCAGATTTTTGGCAGTATTTTCATTATGCTAGTGAAGATAAAAGTAAGTTTTTCTCCATATTACCTGAGACCACAGTCCAGGGGTCCACTCAGGTGGGCAGTCCTGGTTATTGCACACCTGCACTTGGGTTGGGGTGCTCACAGGACACAGGGAATGGGCCACCACCTCCTCTCTTTGGAAAGTCTTTTTCTGAACACACTGAATGGGACGGCTTTGCTGCCCTCCTCCACAAGATTTGCTGCACACACTCCATTCTCCTGCCAACCAGCTTAAAGGAGAAAATATATATTAGAAACTGTGAATCCAATTAACTTTATAAAATCAATGCATGTGAGCCACCTATCAAATATAATTTATTCAGTGATTCTGCTTAGCTTGCTCTAATGATACACTGATATCTTTTCAAGCAATCAGAAAGCCTAAATTATATAATCTATCTTCAAAGCATAGAGCATTTTAATAGAGATGAAGTATAAATTATATAAATGGAAAAACTGCTACTACTTATTTAGCCAGAGTTCTTGTCTACTAGAACAAACTTGTATATAAATTTGACTTGGAATTTGTAACTCCGTGGGGATCAGAGTGATACTGCCATTGACAGTTGCGGAATATCTAGAAAACCTAAGGATCTGGATAACAAATTACCATTCCTTTTAAGCATGTCTATGTGTTTAATTGAAAATACTACCTCTAAAACAGGGGAAGAAAAAGAAATCTTGTCTAAAGAAATGACAGGATGACCTTTTCTGTCACTTCAGTTGCTGAAGGAGAAGATTTGCCTATGTAGATGCTAAGGAAAAAGCTGGCAGGGCTGGCAAAGAATAGGGCCATTTTACCTGATTATGAACTACCAAATTCATTTGTATATGATTGTAAAGGTCACTGTGGTGTCCAGTAATATTTATGTCATGCCTTAGCTTTCTTCTGTTTACAAAAAAAGAATTTGCTTGCTAAAATCAGCAGCCCTGTCCCTAGTTTTTGGATGATTTTCATGTCCTCAGACAAAATATTTGGCATACAAATAATGTAAAATCTGAGGGGGGGGGGGAAATCAGCAAATTTACACTTGAGTCACAGACAAACTCCAGTCAGGCATGATTATCACAAAAAGTACCTAACAGCCAAAGAATTATTGTCAATTGCTTAGGATAAGTTCAGTTTTGAAATCTTAAAAGCAACTCAATATTTGTGTTATTGAAGCACTGGGTGGGTCCCCAACCTCTGTGTAATGCTGTGCAAACACACAGCAAAGTGTCTTTGTCCTCACAGGTTCCCAGTGTAAGACCATAAATAACAACTGGGGAGGAAGTGAAGAAAGAACAGAAGTGAAGAAAGCAGAGGAAATTCTGAATGACTAAATGGTTACTGAAGATAAGAATTCTTATTTAAATACTAAGCACTGAATTTAAGATCAGAATTTTTGAAATAGCAGTTTTATGAACTTTTTTTCATAATTTTTTTCACCAAAAAAAGGGTTCTTGTTTCAAATCCATCTGCTTGGCCTATCCTGTTTCATGCTTTTTTCAGAGCATGAGCCTTGTGACCACTAGAACAGCTGCCTATACAGAATTTTAATGTCAGGAAAGGCTTTCTTCTTTTCACTGTGTGAAAGATAAATATCATCCCATTTGCCTGTTCTTTCATATCTGTCTGAATTCAAAAGAAATTTTAATTTGTGAAGATGTATTAAAAGCCTATCTTGGAAAAATTCATTTGGATAAAGCACAAAGCTTGAATCACAATCTAGTAACTCTAGTAAATTCCAGAAGTATTGCGGAAATATAAAGTGTCCCAATTAGGGCAAAGAAACAATAGCGTGAAAAAAAATCAGCGGCTATGTAATTCCAGAACATCTCAGAAGTTCTCTTTTTGTGTGAATTGTAAATATTTGAAATAATGAAACACAAACTTTGGGAAAGAAGATATAGTCTTAATGCAGGCTACAACTTAAAATTGCCTTGCCTTGCCTTGATGTCTCTGGTGACTGTGACTGGTAGGGCAACTGAAAAATGATCATTTTAAGAGCTTACTCACCAAAACTATCAAAAAAGTCCCACTCTTCACAGAGGAATGGACAATAAACCTGCTTTAATGTCCTCTAATAAACTGTCATTTTCCAAGATTAACTGGGCTGTGATCCAGCAGTATCTTTCATTAGCTCAAATATCTAAATAATTATGACCAGATTTGGCAGCTCCAAAATCCAACAGTAACAGTGCGCAGTCCTGGTGCCTCTCTGTATCCATACTGTTAGGATAGTATCTTTGCTCCTCCTTAGCTTAATAACTCTTTGTTCTCATGCAATAATTATTCCTCATTGAGCTTTACAAATCTGGAGTCCTCACTTCCATGTCACAAGACTGACACGCTTGTAGCTCTGTCTATTATTCACCTTCCTCCTCTGCCTATTATGGCTACCACAATTGTTTCTTCTTTATTTGCTCATTATTAAGCATGTTTTGCTTCTTCTATGGTATTTAGTAGTACTAAATTTTTTCATGTTTGGCAGTCCCAGCTTTAGGGGAGACACTACATGCCATAAGCTTCTGGCAGATTCCTCTGCAGAGATAATCAGGTTTACTTCCCTTCAGTTCAATGGCAGTATGCTGATTTAAGACATGGTCCCACATGTCCCTTCATGCATTTAATGTATTTTGGTACAATGTATTTTGTAATGAACATGGTCCCATCATACATTTAATGTACTTTGAGGATTTAAAAAGAATAAGTAATTATTGAATACTTTCTCTGCAGTTTGAGGGCAGTAGTGGGTTTTGTACTTTTTTAGGGTTCAAGACATTAACTGTGCTGCAAAGTACAGTAAGACTACTGGAGCAATTCAGCATAAAAATATTGCACTGCATGTCAAAACAGATATTCAGATATTTTCTGTGATACACCTATCAGTGGATCTTCAAAGTATATGGGGACCAGTAGTTAAAAGAAATGGAGATTTTGTGTGTGGTCTAAATAAGGACTTTATACCAACACAATGCCACATAAAATGAAGGTAAAGCATAAATAACTAAAAAGGTCACCTGGAAACATCATAGACACTACATTTCTGTCTATGTGATATTGAGCCCACTGGATAAAAATACTTCTGGCAGAAGATAAGTCACATATAAAGAGATTGTGTTTGGCTACAAAGATGACTTAAAATTAGTATTCAGAAAATCATATGGCTAAATGCAATCTAAGGAAACTGCTGAAGCAGGAACATGGAGCTCTCATGGGACATGCTGCCATTATTTAAACCTTATCTCTATCCTTTTGTGGTCACACTGTATAATTTGCCACTTGGATTTTGTGTGCTCTGCTGTAATCTTTAAATTTTGCAGGAAATTCCGATCTATTACTGGACCATTTTTGAATATGTTAAACATTGCAGACTATGGATTTTTAAGTAAAAACAAAGCCACTACAGAGCATATATGTCTTTCAACTTTACCCCATCATCCTTTCCTGAACTGGGGGAGATAGGGAAAGCCTATTAAACTATAAAATGTGGGTTTTTTTGTTTTTTTTTTTTTATGTAAGTAAAGGAAAAGGATTGGCCAGTTGCTTTTACTACACATTGCTGTTATCACTGCAGAGCAAAAACAGCAGATGAGGACAAGAGCTTTCCCAATTTCTTCTGCTTTTGGCAGCCATACACCACTATCCAACTATCTTCAGTTTCTCACTGAACCACTCAATTTTTCCACCTATCCAGAAGTTAAATTTTTTGTCCAACATAATGCAGCATTTCTGATCTTCAATATAAAACTAAAATAATGCTATGGCTGCAAAGACAGCCATTCAAAAGTGGGAAAAAAAAAAAAAAACAGCAGAAGAAAGACTGCCAGTATACCCTTAAATCTTCCCATTTATATTCTAACCCACATGAAACTATTTAATTATATGAACACGCAACTTCTTTTTTCCAAACGACCCCAACCACAGCTAATATAAATCAGTGAGACTCCCTTGTTTTCAAAGGAACTCTAAAGATTTATGCCAGCTGGATTCTAAATACTTATCTAAATACTTATCTGTATGTCAGTGTCTTCATTTGCCTCTCACTTGCTAACACAAGAACACAGGAAATGTCTCCATATTTATTTTTGTGGGCAGCAGGAGCATTGCGGACAATTTATTTGGCTGAGATAATCTTCCTACTGGTATAGTAATGCACTATGGTACATTGTATCCAAAAATCAATAATTATACTTCACAAGGTTCTTTTAACCTAATATGTGGAACCTGAGTCACAGGGCCATGCTGCCACACGGGGAGTAGCACTTTACTCAGGAAATGGTCTTATTGATTCAAGGTGAGTAAAGGTGGCAGAATAGGCCTCTAAGCAACTTAGATTTACTCGGTGTCACATAGCTAACCCCAGCATGGTGACAGAGCTGCAAGCAATCCCCAGGAGGTTGTGCTTAGCAATGTTAGAAATACCACCCCTGTTATTATCATTGGGCAAAAGCCTACACAAGTAACACTTTAAAACAATTACTGTTTTAAGTTACAGAGTAAAGGTGGATTCATCTAGCAGGCTATACGGTTCTGTGTGCCTATCAGAGAGGACTTCTTTCCTGGCAAAGGTAGACCTAAGGCACAAAGAAAAGGTACAAAAATAAGAGCACTTACTATGCTGGGCAGGGATTAGTATTGCAGAGTTTTGTTTCAGTTAAAGGCTTCGTCCTTGGGCCACAAAAAGAAGAATTAACTTGCGTACGATGATCTTCTAAACAAATTGCTTTTGATGTGATGTGTCCTATAGAAGTATTAGAAGGAAACATAGTAAAATAAATGAATACTCAAAATGCAAGTGAAAAAGTAGTAAGGAAGAATTTTAACCAAACAAGACCAAGCTCTTGCTTGGTATAGTTCCACTGACTTGAACTAAATAAAATAGAATTTAATTTGGCAACATGTTTTTCGCACTAATTTTCCTCTATGCTACACAGATATCACTGAAGTCAGATGAAACAATTTAGTTATAAACAAGCAGTACTTTCTTAGAGTTTTCCTTGAATACTTGCAAAAACAAATGGCAGTTCTTTCACCTTTTCTTTCCAGAATTCATAGTTGTAGAAGCTCTTGTACCTCTAGTTCCTGCAGCAGGACAGATTAGAGAAGGCTACAAATGCCTTAAGGGATTAAGTGATTTTATATATTTATCCTTCAATTGAGATGGATCATTTACTTCACATGTGGTTCACTGGCAAAACAAGCCAAATGAGGAACACTTGTGTCCATTGTCTTTTTATGTATGCTGTTATATTTGTTTTAAAGGGAAGCAAGAAAAATACAGCTGTCATATTTTATACCCGCTGTACTCCTGGTGGCACTTTTTCCCATGGGAAGTCTACTGATATGCTAGGAAACCAGACAACATTCCAGCAAGATATTCCTAAATATTACCTGGATTTTTTTTTTCCTCCAATACGGGAACATAGCACTCCCTCCACTTCTTTGCTATTACAGATAAGTGCATCATATAGTCTTGTTTATATGACCCAGCTCCCATTGAAAAGCCATTAAATTTTTAATTCTCAATTCATTTGGCAAGACTTCCCACATGCCAGTTTTCTGCTTTCATTAAATCCTAGGATTACTTTCAGTGACAGAACATCCAGGATTTAGAAAAATAAATACATGGTGTGAACAGATCAAATACCTAGAGGAATATGGTAATAAGAAATCTTTAGCTTATATAGAATTTCAGAGATTGACTTGGCTTAACTCACATATTTGTAATTAAACAATGAAAAGACCAGGGTGAAACTGTCAGTAAAGGTCTTGATAATATTTTCATCTTCAAATACTCTCTACAGAGAGATACATTTTGTTCCTTATTATTTGTTATCTTTCTATGTTCCCAAATTACAGCTACATCAAAGCACATATTTAATTCCCTCATTACTTCAACAGCAAGATATTGTATGGCTAAGACTGACCTAAAGAAGAAATATTGAGTCACCTTAAGTGACATGAATTGAGATGGGGATGACATTTTTTTCTAATATAAAGAAAGTGTGAAGGTGCTTCATTGATGTAATAAGTTGTCAAATAAAAAAAAAAGGTCGAGGCATTCGGTGTAATCCCCTGTATCTATTGATACAGACTTGGGTGAAATTTAGAGGTGTTGAAATGTTTGAGATGCCTTTAAAATGAAGAAGGAAGGGTTGGGGCCAGGCAGGTACCTACCCCCGCCACAGGTAGCCGAGCACGCGGACTGCACTGTTACCCACGAGTGGCTGTGTCTTCTCGCTGAAGTCCTGTTCTCCTGGGGGCTTTTGGAAAAGGTATATTCCCAAGCAATCCCAGGATTTTTGCCTTGTAACAGGATCTAGAGAGGGGAATTTGGGTTTGATTTAAAAAAGGGTGGGAAAGGAAAGAAAAAAAGTGCTGTCATTCTAATGGAAGTTGAACCCAGACTATCCACATAACATTTATACACATCATGTTTCTGACAGAATTGTCAGGGGACCAAATTCTTCAGTAAAAGAAATTTCATAGGAAGAGTGACTACTGGCTATAGGAACAATCTTTGTCACTTGACTCAGGGATCCCAGCTCTTCGAGGTGTTTCTCAGTGTATGTTCCACTATTTAATTTTTTAGGAGTAAACTATATTGCAGCTTTCATGTAAACAATTTTCTACAGTTCACTGTATTCATTCCACCGTAGTCTGAATTAAAATCAATGCAAGATGTAGGAACATCTGACACATCTAAATTTGGGGGAAAATTTCTATTTAATAACATTGATTTTAGAAAGCATTTTTGGCAACTAAGTACATTTATATTCATTACAAGAATTTACAATTACGCAACTCTATTAACTTTTATTTCTTCACCAATATGGGCCTGGTCATACTAATAAAAAGAGCAGGTGCAGTTAACCTCACTTCCTAAACATGCTTTTCTGGTAGCACTAGCATTTCAAGTACGATTCCAGTTTATGTTAATGATGATTGTTCAAGATATTCACAAAATATAGGAGGCAGTACGTCACATGACATCGAAACTGAGTGCTTAAGCACATCCATGTAGGTAGGACTGACCTCTATATAGATAGATTTCAGAAATCATCAACAAACTTACATTTATGTCTTTTATAACCAAGAAACTTAATAACATTCTAATATGTGGCTAAGTGTTCTAAAGTATTCCAAAAATGTACATATTGGAAAAGAGAAATTATCCATGACAGTGAAAATTTAGACCAAATTTACATGAACTTGAGCTCAACAATGTTGAACACATGAAGGATCTGGACTGCATAATGTTTACTTTTCTAAAAGAAAGAAAAATGGATGCTACTTATTCCATTCTTAGCCAAATATTTCAGTCAATGAGCCTTGATAATGATCCAAACTGAGAATATAAGAATTTAGGCAAAATACATTCAAAAGAAAAGAAGAGTATGTGTCTTCTCATTGAAAGACTCAGATTAGAAAACCTAAGCATAGGTAAATTAAAATATATAAACAAGACTAAATGTCTTATTGCAAGCAGCTTGTTTCATGAACACTTTGAAGTACCTGTCCCTATTTCTACTGCATATTCCTGAAAGAAATAATGTTACTATATCTGCTTTACAGAAAAGTCATACAAGTAGATCACAACAATTTTACAAGAACAGAATTAAAGAAAACATAGGATTTGGACTGCTGGGCAAATTCAAGCTGCCCTGCACAAGCGCAAGACAAACATCTAATGTGAAGCTGCAGAACACATTCTTCAGTAAAAATGGTGACAAATTTTTTCAAAGAAATGCGTGGCATAAAGCCACTTCTCAAAAAAAAACAGAATATTTATTGGGCCTATCCAAATGCAGGGAAGCAAACAGGTTTGAAAAGTAGCTTAATTTTCTTCCTGTGACGGAAGAAGTTTGGCAAATGTCTGCATGTTCAAAGTTACAGTCCTCTTGAGGATGCACCTTTTCCTATTTCAGTAAAGGCTCTGTGCTCCTTCAAGGGCTGAGGCTGAAATCCTAACAGGCCTCCTAGTAAGACCAGTAGCAAAGAGGAAGATCCTTATTCCCTGTCTATGGCTCAGGACCATGTGTAACAATCAACCCTTGTCTCTAGATTCTGACAACTGCCATAAAACTGCTATATCGGTGGCCAAAGTAAACACTCTTCTGAAATAAAAGCCCTCTGGGAAGTACTACTTAGTTGTTCTTCATTTTGAGATAACAGAGGCAAGAAAAGCACCTGAGTAGCAGAATTCAGAGGGAGAGATGACACGACAGAAGAAATGACAACCAGTTTTATTCCTGTTAGAGGGATATTCTAGTGCTTCAACATAATGGAAAGAAGGAGAGCCAGTGACCCGTCACAAGCTAGAAAAAGCCACCTTAGTATCTATCTAGCCCTTCAAAGACCAGCTCGCAACGACATAAGAAACCAGCAGCCTCCGGAGCAATGCCTGAGGGTAAATGCTGCTCACAGAGCCAGCTGTCCCGGCCACACTGCAGCACATGGCGCTGAATCCCCTCCTTGAGCACTGGCGAGCGGACACCCTTAGGAGAAGACAAAGTCTGTAACTTTCCAAGCCAGCAGCCGAGCTAGAGCTCCTTCCCACCCATCAGATCACAAGAGGGAACGTTTAGAAAGCAAGAGCTGGATTGCACTTACTGTATCTTATCCTACCTCCTAGATCATCCCATTTCAGCTAAGTCGGGAAAAGTATTGGCGACCCAATATTGCAGGGTACAAAAGCATATAATTTAAAGTCACTTGCACTCAGCTGAAAAATGTTATTCAGTGTATAATGTTCAACCAAGTTTTCATCAAGAATGCACTGCTATTGCAAAGTTGCAATTTTGCCAAAGTAATGAGCATATAAAAGATTTTCTATCGTACTTTCAAACACTCATTATAAAGCCCTTCCTTAACAACCCAATAACTGCAGTCTGCATATACAGCCAAGTTATCAGACCCACAAATTTGGAAAGACCTCCAATGCTAGTCTACTTAACTGGATGCATTCCAGCATCTTTTCAGCCAACTGGCATTTGCTCCCAAATTTACAGCTGGCAAACAACCTCCTTAAACATTTCCAGTTCCTCAGTTGAACTGTTTAATGTCTACCTTTAACACACCAACCACCTGACTTCAGACACAACACTCAGCAGCCCTGACCGCAGGGCGCAGAGTTATAAAATTTACAGCTTCTTGAGTTCGAAAACCACAGACTCTATGGCTGGAATCTGCCAGACCTATTCTGAAGGAAAAGAACTGTGGCTTTTGCTTAGGGCATAAAATGTTAAAACAATGGATAAGTTGAATTCTCCTGAGTAAAGAACCTTTTCCTTTTACTGCTAATTTTGATTTCAAAGCTAAATCCAAACATTTTCTAAACTAGCTGTATATCTGCTCCACTAATATTCTTTTTTTATTTTTTTTTCTTCTTTCAATGACTATCATAAGCCTCCAATAAAATACTGTCTTTTAGGGGGGCAAATTATTAAAGTGCCTATCAACATGTCATTTTTATGACTGATTCGTGCTTTTAAGGCATGTTTTATTGTAAGATGTTGTATGCGAAGTTACTTGCAAATACATTGAATTTAGAGAGATTAATTTAGACAAGATAAAGTCCTTTTTCCTCCATAGTATTCTGTCTAATGTATAGGAAGACATAAAAATGTCTGGCATGTAACAAGTTGAAAAAAATGAATGATTCTCTCTGTGAAGGACAAATAGACATTTATCACTCATGGTGTGAGGCTCAGCTTTAAAAAAAGAGCAAAATAAGGGAAGAGCTACTCTTTACTCACATGTGCTTCATGTAATTTCATCTTTAGTCATTCTGCATTTGCATAGGCTAGAAAATGAGCATAAACCTAAATTTGGAACACTGACATATATAGTAGCTTTAATATGATTTTCTGAATTGCATCTTCATTTCCTGTGTCTCTCCATGCTTTGTAAATCTTTGATAATTTACTTAGATATAAAATCAGTCAGCTTTTTCCAAGAGGGTGGAGGGAGAAGTCTGTGTGTTTGGGAGAGTGCTAACTGCTGGTGGTATTGCTATTTTCAGAAAGAAACGCAGGGAGTCCTGCATTTTCATGTACTACTACCCACATGGATTTAATAAATGCTGTAACATCCAGCATCCTGAGCCGATTCTGATTTCTTTAATTAATCAAGGTTTATTCCACTGACTTTCATGAGTTTACTTTGTTTGCAGTGGTGCACATTAAGCATGGAGCATATGATACTGGGAGAAACTGTTAAAACAGTTTAAAAACACAGGACCCTTGTCTAAAATGGGCATGTACTGGATGTTACCCATGACAGTGGCTAATAGCAAGAGCTTCAAAGGGAAGTGAGAGAACCTGTAGAGAAAAAGTGACTGTAAAGGAAGAAATACCCATTAACTAGCTAGCCAGACCTTAAAACAAAAGCATCTTTATGCCTACCATGTTCCTACAGCCACTTTAAGAACAATCTTAACTAAAAGCTTATAAAAAACTATTGTTTTTCAAGAAAGTCCACTAAGGTCATTAAAAGGAGAAAAAAAAAAAAAAAAAAGATAGAAAAAGGGTATCCTTGAAAGGTCTTGTATGATCTCATTCCTACTTCAGCTGTTTCAAATTTGTCTTCTGTTATTACGGGGTCTCCATCTTTTTACTGTTCACATGCTAAATGTACAACCTTCAGGGATCCTGTCCAGCTAATCTCTCTTCACTAAAGGAGAAGTCTTTTATCCATTCTACTGCATCAACATCTGTATCTTATAAGCACATCTTAGCTCTCTTCAACTTACTTTCTCTTTAGGGGAAATCAGTACAAATTTATCATCTGGTAGCTAATAATAAATGTAATGCTTTATAACTGCAGCTTGGCTTTCTCCCAGTGGCAGCTAGATCATCAGTAAAGTCATTCCACCTGGCTTCCTTTCTCTCTCTTTTTTTCTTCCCCCCCCACCATCGACAAGGAGGAAGTGATTTACTGGTTTTAATTAGACATTTTCCTGCTTTGAAGCTCCCTTCACCTTCCCTTCCTGTGGATGTTTGCCTCTTTATAAAGCATCCTTTCCATCTGTTACCTATTGCTATCAAGATAAAACCATCTTTCTTCACCAAGATTTCATAATTCCTGATTCAATATTTCACCAAGTGTGAGGTAGAGTTCAGTGAGGATACTGGTTCTGTTTCATCCTGAAAAACTGGGATTTTTCAAATAAGATTGGAGTCTCGAGTCAATTCATCCTTCATCATCTCATTGACAAAACGCAAAGTCAGATTATCAAATTCCCTTGTTTTCAGATTAGTTTACTAATCCACGCTTATGCAGGATTTTCAAGCCCACGTAACAGTTGAGTTTGTTTTGCCCTTTCAAATCTTTGCCCCAATTCCAGCCTGTCGGGGAGGTGTCTGGAGGCTGCAGCAAGTGGCAGGAGCTGCCAGGAGCCCACAAGTGGCCCTGGCCCTGCTGCACTGCTCACCGTGGCCACGGTGGGATGGCAGGCACCCACGTGCAGCAGGGACCACGCTCTGCACTGATTTCCAAAGGTAAATAAACGAATCCCGAAACAGAGCTTATCCTCCGCAAGTTACACCTTTTTCAGTTACCAGAAAAACACTGCCCAGGCCTTTAAATTAAAAGTGTTGACTTTAGATTACCTCTGATAACTGAGTTTATTGGTTTCTACGAACCCACAATCACGGAGTATCAATAATACAACTGCACCTCCAGAAGGATGCACAAATTACAACAGGCACTGATTCACTGGCTTGACTGTGCTGCCTTCCCTCCATATATGATTTTGCTTTTCCTTTTGCAGTCTAGGATCCTAAATCCAGACATACATTTACACTTAGTAGCTGAGCTCTGGAAATACTAGTCCTCCACATTTCATTCCACATTCTTCATGCAGTGTCCTTCTCCTCCTCCAAAAATGTTTGGCCAGGGAAGTTTGTATTTTTTCTCTCAGAACCTAGTTAAATTTCAGAGTCACTGCTCTTTGTCCTTTTCGGCATGCTGGCTCCCATAATTATACACTTATATATGAATATACAAATATATATATAAAAAACATGTTTTCTAAAATTCCAATATAATTATGAAAAAAATATCTTTTTTTTTTGTCTCTTATCCTTTCAAATAATGTCTTAGGACTGCAAATCTGATTAAATGATATGTGCCAAACTGAACCATCAAAAACCTGATAGAAAAGATGCATAGGAATACTCTGAACAATAATACATCACAAATAGGAAAAAGGGTGACTGCAAGGCTGGACCACTGCTGTTCTTGAAGCATAGAAGAAAATAGCAAATTTTTTTTTCCTATTTATGTTGCATCTTTCTTGCTTAATACATGCTTCAGATGTCTCTTTCAAGCAAATACTTTGGAGAATGACTGCATTTCAAAGGAAGTGATAAGCCCTGAGCACTGACTTGCCAGACTTGTCTGGACCGATACCTGGAGAGCGCAGGTCCCGTCCCTCCTGCGAGGGCTGCTCGAGGACGCGCACGGCCCGAACTCGCTGGCTGCCTGTGGTCTGCTCTGCACCCAGGAACTCAGGCAAAAACCCGTGCTCTTGGGTGCCGCACACAAATGTCTAGCAAAACTGTGACTACTTTTAAGAATTCAGTTTGCTGAATATTGCTTAAATTATTGAAAAAAAAAATTAACTACTGCTCTTGGAGATATATATTTGGGAAATACATGACTGTAACATTTTTAGTTGTTACAATCCCTAGTTACCAATGCTAGCGGTGTAGGTATTTCAATAAAAATACAAGGGAAGTTTAAATAAGCTCTCACAGGAGCAATAGCCTCAAGTTAAATGCTAAATCTTAATAAAACTGTTTAGCATAATTTGATAGGATGAAAATAGAAGTGTTATTTGGCATAAAAGAAAGATCCTTTTTTTTCCCTTTAATCTCTATTCTGTAAAGTTTTTGCACAATATGCAGCCAAGTAAGTCATCTTGTGGGCAATTTAATATTCATACTTTAGTTCTGTAATAATGTAGTTCAATTTCATTCGTATTATGACAAATAAAATTCCCAACAGTTCAGTTTAACATTTCATAGTATTTATAAGTGTTCTTGCTGCTTTGGTGTAAGGCTATTTTGGAAATGAGTTGCAGACGGGAAAACATGTCTAACTTGTAGACCAAACTCTTCTTTGGACTAAAATATCCTTATTTTCATACACACCCAAATGGTAATTTTTCAACTGAGAAAACAATGCTTTAAAAAGGCATTGCAAATCATGATAATCACTCGAAAATACTCAACTGTTAGCCCATGAGAAGTTATCTGTCCTAAAGCAAAACACTTAAACATGTTAAAGGTCCATGGGCTTCAATGGCTCTCAAGGAGCATTTTAAGAACATTACTCAGTCAATAGGAGTATCAGTAAAGCTCTTACACATTCCAGACAAAACCTGTACTGAATAGCTGTAGCCCTTGATCAAATATTCCTTGAAGAATATATTTCATATTACAGTCTATAATCATGGTGTTTCTTAGTTCATCAGAGCAGAGGTATGTAAGAGGGAGGCTGCAGAGCACTCGGGGGTCCTTTCCTGCTGAATTCCTACCCAGAGCAGCTTTCAGTTGGGGTGTTACAGGCTAGGGTGAGGAGCCGCAAGTCGCTGCCTCGGACAGGGGCTGCAGCTTTCAGCCTCCCGCTCCCAAGGGCACTCTGGAGAAAAACATGGATTTTGCTGGCAGGTGAGGGAAGAAACTGAGCCCTTCTGGGGAGGGCTCCTGCCTTCTCACAGCAAAGGACTCATCAAAATGGACATAACAGATGAGCTACAAATCCTGGGATTTGCCTGAGCCTTCTCATAAAGCAGGCAAAGTCGTGGAGCTGGCAGCCACGGACGTGCGCAGCCCCGCCAGCCGCTGACCATCAGATGCTCTGGTGCGTTTTCAGAGCCTATCTCATAAAGCAACCTAATGCCGAGAGATTTTTCTTAGAGCAAAAGCACTTACAACCAGCTTCAAAATTCTAACACTAGAACAAACCATATAAGTACCAAATTTATTTTCTGCTAAACATAGTTCCAACGCAGGGCATCTGGCAGATGGAGTAGGTATAAATTTGATTAGGAGATAAATATATGTAGAATTTATTATCCTAGATTCTGTCAGCAATAAAACTGAATCAAGAAATTACATAGGAGCCCATGTACAGTACTCAGACCATCTGTTTCCCAAAGAAGATATAAAAATGGATACATGTGCCTGAAGTTTCAGCAGCATTATTTGAAACTGTTACCCTTAAGCTTTAACATGATGTTAGACTTAATTTTTACATCACTGAATTTTATTGTATACCACTTACGGGATGGATTTATAATCTCTGTTAGCATTGTGCAGCAACTGAAAAATAATGGTACATGGTGTGTTCCACACATTTTTCTTTTCTCAGAATGTGCGACATTTTACTAAAACTTCAGAGCTCGATAAAACAGTGAAAGGCCTTTCAATCTAGCATGACTACACAATTAAGTCTGAACACTGTCGTGGCTCAATGCTATTCTTTAATCTTGCTGAGAGTGACAGCACAGAGCTAAAGCTGTCGTTACTAATTCTGTAATAGACATCAAGGAAAGAATAAACAGCAGAAAACTTACTTCAAAGACCAGCGTCTCATTAGTCGGTCCTGCTGCATATAGACTCTCCGGATGGTTAAAAGAGCGTTGATAATCAAAAACGGTTCCAGCAAAAGAGAACTTTCCTGGCCAGTCAATTGTCCAGTCTCCCGTTAGATAATACTTCTTGCTGAGGTTGCGCACTGCAAGGTAGCTGCTCGAGATCTGCATTTCCTGGAGCTGGATGCTGCGTGCTCCTGCCGGAATAGTGACCACCGCATAGTAGTCTGAAAAGAAAGAAGCAAGCAGCAGTTTTGCAGTTTTCATACAGGTAGAGATGCTTCATCCTGTCTGAGCCAACAGTTTGAAAGATACTGAAGACAGCTCTTCTGATCCACCAAAAGTCACTCCATTTTCACAAGGGCATATCAGTTCTGATTTCAAAACTCCTATGCAGCTTGTGATCAGAGTAACTCAGAGGTGCTTCAGTTCCTGGAATTTTCCATTGTGACTGAAGACAAGAAAAAGCAAGTTCACCTTAGAAAAATGCGTATCAGACTAGCAGTGGTTTGACTGTAACGGTTTTACCATGTTCTCCCTTTCGTTCCCTGGAGTAGCTGGAAGGCATTATTTTAATCATGGATGAGCTTTTGGCGTGAGATGCACTTGGACACAGAGTTTTCACGGAGCCCTGTCTACCACTGGATCTCCCTGCTGTGACCAACAACCCCCTGAGCATTTAGAAACCTCTCTCATTGCACAGTCTGATCAGACATCACTGACAACTTCCACTTTGCACATGGCTCATTCTGCAGAGCATTCTGGTCAGATTATTTTCCTAGCATTATATTTTATCTCTATATAACTACATCCTAAATACTTTTCTGGCCTATATCACTGTAGTATTGACACACCTTAGGATTATCAGTATATGAATCCTCAGAAAACCCCTAAGATTAAAGAAGTCCTTATTATATGCAATTTATGCCCGGGAAATGGAGGCAGAATGAGATTATTTCCCAAGAAGCCTGTGACAGTCCAATGAAGAAAAGTCTGCAGCCTAGTGACTGGGTCATTCATTGAATCAGCTGGGTGGCTTCCAAAGAATTTAATTTGAAAACGGACATGGGAAGTGCTGTCATGTTTGGCATTATGCTGTGTACCACTGTTCACATCTTCCACAAGCTCATTCCAGACAGAATTATTTACAGCTATTTTTTCACTTGCCTGAATCCTAAAACTTTTTAAAAAGAAAATCGAAATGTAACAGAAAAGAAGTGACTTAGGAGACAAGAGGAATGCCTGCAAATTAACTAACCAAGACTTATGTTCATAGTTTCTTGTTACTAAGGAAAAGAAGAAACGTGAACTCTCCTCTCACTCTCCCTGTGATTTTCAGTTCACATCTGGACTTTCAGCCACTGCCCTAATGAGCAACGAGTCATATATATTAAATGGGGATACAGCAGAGCAATGAGTTGATGATCATGTGGAACAGCTTTCCTTACCATTAGCTTTGTGCTGGATCAAGTATTGGCCTTTAAAGAACTTGCATGTTGAATTATCTCCTTTACAAACTCCACAAGCATCCAATACAGCTTTGGAACCAAGTCCATGATCACACCCTACTTGCTGCAACCAAAAGGCAGAAGTGAAGGACTCAGACAAAAGGGAATTTGAAAAAACAGCTGCATTTTTGATAAAGTAGTCAACTGCCCACCAAAAAAAAATGGCATTAGGATTGTAAGAAACCTGATTTTATCTTACTTCACAAATTCCATCAATGCAAACATCATATTTGTTTGGAGAACACAGCGTTCCATCCTTCACTTTGCTGGACATTGCAAAGAAAAAGTCAAAGTCTTCAGCTGTGCAGTACAATTTACATCTGTCTTCCTCTGGGAAAAGAACAATACAAGAAAGTGTTACCAGACCAAAGAAAATTAAAAAAAGAAGAAAAAAATCTGATATGATTTCTTCCCACATCCTAGATAACATGGAAGCTACAAGGTAATTTGTGGTTGGTCACACACTGGGACACCAAGATAGAGAGAAATACAGCCAAATACAGCAGCTTATATTATACTCTTTTAAAATAATATGTGTATTTGACAACCCAAAACGCTCACATAGTTTAAAATTCTGCACCAGTATGAAAACACACATACTCCATTAGCTGAGCTGCTGATGACGCCCTAAATTTCAAAAGCACTTGCCCACAGTTTCAAGTTTCATTTTTTATTAAGAGAAGTGGCAGACTGATAATATTTTCATTATTTTTTAGGTAAAAAATGAAAAAGAAGCAAGATTGCACAAATGATAGGTTCAGCAGGAAGTTAGAAGTAGGGGCAGATTTCCCCTTAATAAAAGCACTTTTGCTCTCAAAAATTTACAGCATTGTCAATCAAATTTCTTCTTCTACATGGATGGTATGTTGTGCTTATGAAGGACTAATAAATTCTGCCTCAAAAAATCCAGCAGTGCTATTGAAATATTGTAACACTTGCTGAAGCGCACAATTTTCATGCAAGTAAGGGACCAAGTAAGGGATGTTTTCAGGAGCATGAAATCAGATTCAGAATGCTTTCTGCCCTTAAATAAGAAACTGGATTTTTGGTAGTACTTAGCACTCCACTCTTTCTACAGGGCCAAACACATGTAGCAATTCTGAAAACCAGATCAATTCTGAAAACCATGATCAGGACAACAAATACAGATCTTGGGTGAGATTTGGAAAAGCAATTATAAGAGAATTAAGACAGTGATTCATTTTTGATTTCAGAATTATTTGGGAACTTCTTCCTTTCAGAAATTACATACTTTGTTCCTAATCTTAAGCTTCTATTTCTTTTGCTAAACGTATCCCTTTTGCCTTTAAAATGAATGAAGGTTAGCTTAATTTCTGTTAAACAAGATGCCTCATTCTGCCTATAATACAGCATCCATTGGGACATGCTGTGAAACTCTTTCCTACTATGCTAGCTATTACAACATAGATATTTAAATAAAGTGCCTCCAAAATCTTTTGAAGGACAAATAAACAGGCTATAAATGAAAGTTACATGTGTGCATGTATAACATTATACAAGTAATACCCTTCAAAGCAAATTGGTACAGGTCTAAACAGAGCAGCTACAATGTGATATACACTACCCACTTATGTTTATGTAGTAACAATTGCACCTGTAAACTGTGCTTTTAAACTGCTAAAAAATATTGGTTATTTCTGATAAAAGTGAATATTGATTCTAATAACAAAAAAAAATGGGTAAAGAAGAAATGAACTTAACTTCTACAAAAGAGAAGAAACAATTACTGAGACACGACTTTTACAGACATCTGGTAGAAAAAGCTAGCCTTAAAAATTTATGTCAGTACATTGGTCTTTTTTGCAATTCTCATGGGACTATACCAGTAGAAAAGTCAAAAGGTTGATTTATTGTTACATTTAGAAATCTGAGAACATTCCAAATGAAGGAAGAGTCTGGTAGTGTTATTGTGGGAGCTCATATTTCCCATGCTGAAAAATCCATGGAATTTTTTTTGTTGTTGTTGTTTTCTTTCATTTTACACTAAAACATATCTAACATAAAATAAGAGAGAGGGTAGCAATGTCCAGGGAGTCATGCCAAGGACAAAGATCTAAATTCACAGTCAAAATCAACTCTGCATGTTCATACAGGCAGAATCACATAGAAAGTGAGATTCAGGTATGCTAGAAAGCAAACACATCTCCAAATAAGCCACTGAATTTCTGTTTGCTTACATCAGGGTGATATTTGCCCAAAGAATATGGATGAATTACAGTTTTACAGCTTGCTTCCTGCAATTGACTTTGTCCATCAGAGCGGTGCTATAATTACCTTCCACTTTAGTGTACGGCTTCCACTTGTAGTACCATCCCCGGAAGGGTTTGCTGTTGTATTCTGCGCACTGCTGGGCACGGAAGTCCGGGCTATTGGGTGGACAGGGCTGATAATTGCACAGTTGATAAATACGACTTGAGCCTTGACAGAATTTGCCGCCATACTGTGGCCTAAAAAAGAAAAATAATCTTTTTCACAACCTACACTGTGTGTACTGTTACATGTGACGAAATGAGAGGACTTATCATCTTAAGAAATCAGTATTTCCAATACGGCCATTAACTTTCATGGTTGCTGCAATCGAGCAAAGCAGCTGCCATGCAATACCTATTGGGATCACCACAAACACAGCAAAGATGTGACCAGAGAGGTGAATCATGTTCTCACCAATTTAAATTTATACAGCTAATTTATTTTTGCTGGTTCCAGTCTCATTATATAGCTATTTTTAAACTGTTGCAATCCAAGAATGCACATGTGCAAATAATTACATATCACAGTAAGAGTTAATAAGGGACAACATCAAACTGATCAAACACAAACAGAATGAGTAATTACAACCTAGTAGTTGGTTCTGTAATTCACTGTTAAAAAAGATATTTGTAACTAGTCAAGGAAATAGGGACTGTTCATAGTTGCCCTGCTTTGGGAAAACAGTGAAGTTCATGGTTAGCTTTAAACACATTGCATCCACTTCAAGAGAGCTGACCTGAGTATTTTCTTTAATTCTGGAGGATGAAAAGAACATATTCTATTATTTTACTAGTATCTTACCCTACCTTACCTTCATATTGGGTCTACGTACATGGCTGTAAACGAATTTTAAGCATAAGGTTTGTTCTTTTCAAAATGATTAAGAGGTCTCATAAGCTGCTGAGTAAAGTATTCACTCACATTCACATTCCTTATGGATCTACACTGGAATCCACTGATGTTATTGCTGCCATTTCACAGATACACATCTGCAAGTACTGTGCCAAAACGCCAAACTAGAGGAACGTGTGTGATATTGTTCTACTTCTTGTACCTACATACATTCGTATCACAACTTTTAAAAACTTTAAAGGAACGGATAAACATGGAAGACAAGCTGTGGTCTTTCTTCTGATGGCTTGGCCATGTTACACATACATTAAGGAAAAAAAATAGAATAATTTAAAAGATAAGGGGCTTATACAGTTGCAACATATATAATGGACCTGTTTGTCTAAATCCCTAAATCAAATGTGAAAATTTTATCCCATATCATGCAAATTCTCTTCTTAACATGCACCCTGCTCTAGAATAAAACAAGGGCAGCTTGGTACAACAGAGATGAGAAAACCCACATTCCTCTATCTTTGTGCTATTCCTTACTGTAAATTCTAACCCTCATACTTCTCTGAAAACAAGTTGGAGCTTGGTTTTCACATTTTGTCTCAGCTTTGGAGGTACTGCTGGCTGAAGGTCTAGCTGGCTTTGCCAAAAGCCTAGCCTGCAAAACAGTCACCAAGGAAGGAGCGGAAACCCCTCTGCTAGTTCAGCTGGATAAAGCACCAAGGAATGTGCTTTAGGAAAAACCTTCCACTGACCTTTCCTGAGGTCATCTACTAGTTATGCCAACCCTGGGTCCAACAGCAAAGGTCTTAAAAACGCAAGTTTTCTGTCCTAATTGGTGACAATTCAGTTTTTGAAGGGCAGGGAAGATATATCTTTAAATAGCTGTCAGTAAACTGTCAGTTTAGACAGCCAAGCTGTAGGGTCTATACCTAATTCTCTACCAACTTTCTTTACAGCTTCAGCACTTCTATGATTTTTTTCAACCTCCTCCATCAATAGAGAGCAAAGCTTCTGAAGTGAGAGGAAAAGAAGCAACCCACGTTATTTCCAAGTAAATGCCACCAAACAAGCAATACAATAGCATTAATGTATTGCAGTCTTGCATTTGAGAATGATGTAAAATTCTGCCAAACTAAGGGAGTAGGTGTTCTGGTTCCCAATTTTTCTACAGCATTTTAATAATACAGCGTGCTCCCATCACTGAAACTACTGGCCAGACAACTAATGGACTTCTCCTTGCCTTGATTTTTTACCAACATGTTGTCAGTAGAATTTACATACACCACAGGAAACTACACTTAATCTACAAAACTGAATTTCTGAGCAAAGGCTATTAACTACACTGATAAAGTCATGATATTTATACTGCTAGTGGGGTTTGGTTCAACTGTTCCCAGAAGCTCTGGTTATTATATCTACTTGTGATTCCCAGCTTTGCACAGCGGGTATGAAATACGTAGTGGTGCAATGCTGCTACCCTATGCTTTGCGTGTGTGCACATCCCAGCTTTGGAGCACAGAAGTAAAGATCCTTGCACGAGTAGATGCTCTTAGAGCTGAGTCCTTACTGAGCATTACTAGCAAGGAAGACGTTTTCTTAGATACAGTCTCCAAGAAATGGTTAGTAAAAACCCTTAAGGAGTGTAACTGCAAAAATGTCAATTCTGCATTTCAAATAATGCTACAAGAGCAGCTTAAATTAGTTCTGCAGCACCCTTATTTTACAACAGATTTAGTGAACAATGAAAGAAACTGAGATGAATCTTCACTGGAATGCAATAGAGTGAGAAACCATGAAATGACATGTATAGTAATCTGATCAAGGAAAATATTTCATGCTTTATAAAGGAAATTAGACCCTGAGATTCTGAAACTAATATTTTTTCATGGTTTATGATCATTTAATTTCAAGTATGAACATTTCTGCTTGCATTATGACCATATTATTACAAATGACCGTAACACGACAAAGTGACTATTTTTCCTGAAAAAAATGGACTCTACTCCTTCTTTGATTTAATTACATAAATAACTAACATAAAAATAATAACTTTTCATATCTATGTCTTACTTTGGATTATTGCAGTGTCTTTCTTGATATGTGACCCCACCTCCACAAGTACGAGAACACTCTGACCACTCAGACCAGGCCGACCACTGGCCATTGATAGGCTTGGGTCCATGTTCACCATATTTGACACACTGTCCTCTGCGACACCACTGCAAAAGAATGCCAAAAAGTACATGGTTAGTGGTAGCCATTAAGTGCAAAAAAATTAAAGATTGATTTTTTTAAAAGCCTCAGAGCAAGTGTTTAACCCTGTAAACATTAGGTCTGTCATTGGACTCAGTGAGATTAGGTTAGAAGAAGGATTCTGAAGCAGGACATTGATCAAAACAATGATATATAAAAGTAAAATCCTAAAATTTGCTCAGGCTCTGGATAAGATCACCCATGTCATTTAAAAATACACTGCTAAAGTTCTGCTGAGAATGCTCTCTTTTATCATTCACTTAGACATTGCAAAGAGTAGAAAGGGAGAGAGATCGTAATGTCAGTAACTTTAAAATGAAAAAATATTCTAATGGAAGAAACATGTTTTACCAAAATATTTCACGTAGCTATAGCCTTGAGTAAATTACAAGGTTCAATTAAAACAAATAACCATATTCTTTCAGTAGTGATCACTGAGGACAGTGTGCATGACAACCTTAGCTTGTACAGCAAATTTTATGACTTAAGGAATGCTTACTGCAGAGAATTTGAAGTCTTGATCTAATTTTTGTTATAATCAGTGGAATTTCTTAATGACTTAGATTTGCCAGAAGTATCTTATTGCATAGTTTGATGGGAAGGCATCACTCCCTACCATCATGTATGTGTCACTGCAAGGAGCAGTCTTTTGCAATGCACTCTTGTATTCAGCAAATCAGCATTCCATATCATGAAACCTGCAGTACCGTGGAGAAAACTGGTTTTGACAGGAGTTAGTATTGACCCAATACATTCTAAGAATAAGTTAATAAAACAGCACACCATATTTATGCCACAAGGTGTTCCTTCTGCTGCTGGCATGAACTTTGTCTCACATCTGTGACCCACTTTGTGACACCAGAGAGACTTGCAAATATCCTGAAAAGAAAAAAAAATTGCACTCATATAATTGCCCATTATGTCCTGGTATTCAGAAATAGTAATAAATGATATATGCCTCTGCTACCTTTGTTACCTTCTTTTGAACTTAGAAAATCTAGAGTTTCAGATTATTAGCAGAGCAATATTCTGTATAAAAAAAAAAAAAAAAACTTTTTTGAATGCGAGACTACAGGATAACAAAAACTGTGGTAAAAAGTTCAAGGTCACAATTAAAATAAATCCAGGGGAATAATGAAATTCTGAAGAGACCTGGTTTTCTAAAACACAGGAGATGTCTGGAAACACAGTCTCTTCACAGTGTTTTTCACTCTCACTTCTTTGTTTATTGGCAGTAGAGGAAAAACAGCTGCCATCACCTGATAAATGTGGTTAGTATAAAACAAATCAAAATAATGTAGGATAATAATAGGAGTATAAGAAATGACAACACTTCTTTTCAAACTGAGCACTTGGGATTATTTAATAAAACATATTCTCTAAAGAGATCAGCAAAGGCTGTAATAGTCTCTAAAACAACAGGCTAATCCTCAATGAAAACACAAGAATATAAATTACATTTTATTGTTCTAAAATAACCCTATAGATCTGTTGCAGACTTCCATGCCAATGCGTAAGACCAAAACAAAGCACAGTGAACTTCTCCCTTTCCCCCCACCAACACTCTGTGAAAGCTTTGATCAAAGGTGCACTGCCTCCTAATTTCCCTTAGCATAGCAGGCAGTGCCTGATGGATCTTTATGTATGCAAGCATACACCTCCTGGAAAGAACGCATTTCTTTCTGAAACTCCCCTGGGATGGTGATATTCCTCAAGGGAGGCCAATGCTTTCAGAGTAAACTGCCAAGCACGATAAGGTTAAGAAATAGCCCAGCCCTCTGGAGAACATTATATTACTTGTACTTATTTATAAATGCACTGCAGTTCTGTAATGTAATTTTAACTTTTCAAAAGGATATCAATAGGTACCTTCACAAAGCTGAGGTTGCACAGTTTTGCTTTCATTCCAAATTGCCATTTGCACTGGGTATCAGCATCATAGATCTGCCCTGGCAGCTTGTCAGGATATTTATACTGTCCTGTTTGCTTAGGTTCATCAATCAGGCAAGCAGCTTGAGCTGTACTATAATGAGAATATATATTAATCATGACTATCCTCTTTTTATCAAAATATTTGCTACAGAACGGCAAAAACATACAGTATGGTATACAGTATTTTTAAGTAGCTTTATTGGCATGCACTGGAACGAGAATATCTGCTGCAGAAGCCAAAATATCTTGATATCTAGTTGGTAGCCTGACCAGCAAAGTTGTAAGACGCAGGAATTTCCAGGCCTTGGCAATATTATGACAAGAAAGAATGCTGTCGAATCCTTTTTCTCCCTTTGTTTCTGTGTAACCAAGAACAAGGTGATCCTGTCTGCCACTTTCCCTTAAACGCATCCCAAAAATCTGGATATAAGACCATGTACAGAATCAAGACGAGCAACAAGCCATTCGCTTCAAGTGGATCGACACCCAAAGGCTCCTGTGGCTGTGTGCTGTGTTTTAGGTTGGCTGTGTCCATCTTAAGACCAGCGGTACTTTCCTGTGGTCTACTTTCCTTCATATTTGCTTGAGAATCCATATATGCAGAAGGTCAGCCTATGCTGGATTTATCCTCCAAATATGTCTGCTGGACCATACTGCGTGCTGGAGGTCTTGTATGACTTTGTCATTTGCAATTTGCTTCTGAAGCTAGAATATCTTTGATCACTGTAGCAGCCAATATCACCAGAGCTGTGTCATTTTTCCTGACTCCTAGTCTAGTATACTAATTTATCCACAGAAGTGTCTAAGTTCTTGATTCTGACTCAGAGGAATTAAGGAATTAACATCTTAAAACATCTTTTTAGGATCTGAGACTTAGTACTGTGTACACATTTTTTGGAATGATGCACATTATGCCCATATAGAGCTAACAAAATCAAATACATTTGTATGGGAAAGAAGGACTATAATTCTCATTATATTAATATGCATCAAAGAACAGCTCCTTTAGAAGTGTCACCGAATTATGCCAACATGCTGGAGGAACAACTGACGTCCCTTGTTCTCTTTTCTCCATCCAAGAAGCAGTATATGAAAAATGTAAAATGTGCTTACTCATGGCATGAACTAGATCAGAAGAGAAAATTCAGGGAGAAAGGGCACTAGTGTTAATTTACATTTCATAATGAACTTACTACCACTGTGTCTGTCCTCTTTTGTGTTCACTTCCTACTAATTCTCTAATAAACTGAGCTGCGGACAGGAATGCCTGGGAAAGAATGGCATGCCAGTCATTACTGCAGGATATTCATGGAGGGTGAAATTCATTCTTCTAAAAAGAGGCAGGACAAAGACATTTTGCATACACAGCATACCACTTATACGCCTCATAAGTTCGAGTGTGTGGGCTCAAATAGTACATTGGTTTTAGACCATTTTAAAAGAAGTAAATTTCACACTTTAGTAATTTTTATGTCTGTTCCAGAGTTCATGCCCTGCTACTAAGATATATTCCCTGGCAGTAGCCCAGATTTACATCTGACCTACCTGAGAAACTTGTTGAGATACTGCCTGCTGCACACGGACCAAGAAAACACTCCATTGTTTCCTGTGAGGGTGGGAGACATAATATTACCCTCAGCTTTTCTACAAGAATTTCCTTCTCCATCATGAATCATACCAAAGCTGAAAAGAGAACCATACGTGAGAGTGGAAATGTAGAGCAATCAGAAGCAAGACACAATCTGGGGAAAAGGAACTCTGTGAGAAATATCTCTATGCTTGTACTCTACACGGGGATGAAAACATATTACTGTTAGTATGAAAAAAGCTCCTGTTAATATCATTCAAATGCTGTTGCCATCATACACTTAACTGATTAGAGAAAGATCGTGAGGTTTCCGTAAAGAAATTGGTGATGCACAGGAGCTGTGCAGTGTGAGCTGATGACAAGTCACCGGCACACAGATACCAGAGCTGCAGGCTGAGAGAGACATTTCATAGTTAAACAACTCCTCTATTCTGAAATTCTGCCTGTTCATTGTATCATGCATTGCCAATGAAACTTATTATCTAGGAGCTACTTTGTGGTGCCTCTGAAATGAGTGGTTGCATTCAGTCATCACAATGTTTCACCTCACATTATAAAAATCACTGTTGCACTTGGCTGCCTCGTTGGTCATTGCAGAACAAGCCAAGAATGGAGGTTACTTGGAGTCATCTTCCTCACTGCTAATGATACAGCTTTTGGAAGGAACTGCTTGGGCTAATGGAAGAAAAACTAACATGCCACTGTCCACAGTGCCTCCCCTCCAGATAAATGGATGCCAAGTTCCTTGCAATACTCTTGTAACACAGGCATATTATAAAAGGTCGAAGTCAAAAGTAGCTCTTGGACTTTATAGCGTTAGTGAAATGAGACAATAATATACAAATCAATGCCCAAATCAGGTTTATACTCTAGGAACCATATTGTCACATGAACAATACATGGAGTATCTTATTAAAACAGAAACAAAAACCTTGTGATTAATGACTCGTGCAGATAATTGCATTAGAGAAATTACCTTGAAGCTATTTTTACTCCATGTGCCCTTCCATCTCCTAATCCTGCCCAGTAACTTACTTCTTGCTTCCAGCAGAATTTTCTCTTCTGCCAGCAAATGAATCAAAGCTGACAAAAGCCCTATGATGAACTAAATAACCACCATAATGTACCACAAAGAATTAAAGCTAGTTCTGTTGCCCCATATATCACAGCAATAACTGAAAAGTCCATAGTTTGACAGAATATTTGTATCAGGTCATTTTGTGCATTGTGTCAATGACATATTTAGGGAAGGGTAAAGAATTTCTTTATGTCATTTACAGTAATAACCACAATGATACTATTTTTCATTTTTTCATCCACCAGCTCATAAACACAGAAACCTTTTCATTAGTGGATTAATGTTAAAATCAAGTCTGTCAAAGCACATCACAACCCATTTTTCCTTGTAATTATTTCAAGCAGTGTTTTTACATTAAGCTTCTATGTAATTTTCTGAATGTTTTGGGAACAACTGGAAACACACTACTCAGATATGCTTGAGCATGTACCTCCTGTTGATATCCATGTACAATAAAGAGAATGATAATAGCACCACTTCTGCCATGCGAAGCAAGAAAGACCTTGCTAGTTGCTGTTAACCCTTGCAAAAGGGAAGATGCACATTTAGGGCATGTACAAAGAGAGTCCCATGGAGACTGATGGAGGTAAAGCACTAGTGGACCTTATTTTCCATCATAGTTGTATACTGCTTTTAAATCAACCATCTCAAAACTCACAATTTGAGCAAAGATGTTTTGTATCTGTGACAGGTATCTTTTTGTTTTGTTTTGTTTTTTTCCCAGGAGATAAAATGTATTCTTTTAGAAAAGATGGAGGAGTACAATGCAGGAACATATAAGTAAACCAAAGATAGGCTGAATAAAATGGCAGTGGTGGAAAAGAAAAAATCCAACACAAAAAAAATCCAAGAATAAGATATATAGTTAATACATAGTTTTCTCAAAGAGAATAAGAAAAAGATGAAGAGGGAGGCAGGCAACTAAAAGACTAAAGGAGATAATTCTTGAAAAATAATCTATGGACCTGATTGTCTCCTAACACTGATGGAAGGGAATTAAAAAAATCTACTGAGGTCAGTGAAATTGCATTAGTGTAACATGAGCATCAAGCCATAGGTATTTTACTTATTTGGTCCCAATGAAAGCGTTGGCACAGTTCCCGTGGACTTCACTGGTAGCTGGATTATTCTTTAATTCCTTGTTTCCCTTCAGATATACAGAAACCTGTGAAAGGGTCACTCATGTAGACATTAGGTCATAGTATATACTGTAAAGCATATCTGTACAATGAAAACTAAATAGTCCTGATGCAGTCATGCAGAATCGGAAGGATTCATGCCTTGACTAAACAGCAGACTACAGTAGCACTGCCTTTCAGAAAGGTATTTGCTGCAGAAAATAATGATCTTGTACCCATGTTTTCTCTAACCCTTTCTGTAACCTCTTCATGTTTGCGATCTGCACCACAGAGAGAAGCAATGCTTCTATAGTGCCAGTGGTTAGAAAGAATTCTGTTGGAGCTGTGTTTGAACTGAAAATCAAAAACATGCAAGAAGTTGTGAAAAAGTAATTCATAATCATTTGGGGAAAAGAACAGCGAAACCTAACCACCTTCACTAAATCTTAACGAACAATTCAGAGAGTAGCTGAGGTTCCATGGAGGACTCTTACTGATTTGTTTTGAGACAACAGTTCTTAGAAAAATGACAGCCTAATTACCATAGAAATCAAACAGAAAGCCAATGAACATAATACATGCAGGAGGAGGAGTTGAATGGGATGAAAGGATCCAAGGTCCTATGAACCACAGAGTCTTCTGGGAGAGACACTTCTGAGAGACTCGGAGAGCTTGCGTCTCCACACTGTAAGCTGCTGTGGCCCTTCTCTTTCTGGAGCAACCACACCACTACTAGGAGCAATTTGTCTACCCACATATGACACAAGCATGTGAACACTATTATTACTGTCAGCTCTTTCTGTTTGCTCTGATTATTTACTGGAATACTCATAGTGGCAAAAAAAAATAAAATGAAAAGAACCACAAGAAGCCAATTCAGCACTTAATTCTACATGACACATCTCTAAGTGGAGTGTCTTGATTTCTGTTTGACCTGATTTTGTCTATAGCTTCCTGCCGAAGTAGGAACAATAGTGATGTTCCTGTGTCAGAGTAGGACCTCTCCACCTATGGCAACAAAATGGATGAAAAACCCACAGTGGTTATTTTTGATTGCTGAAGAGATGATATTTAATAAAAACCAATGCATTAATAGGAAGCTCTATGTATTGAAACAATTATATTGCTCTGTAAATGATCAATAATTAGCTGATGTATATTAATTGATACCGTGATTCCATTCATTTGCATGGAATTACTATTTATTGACAGAGAAGGCAAGAATCATGAAAAATAACTTACTTGTGTCCAGATTCATGAGCAATTGTAAAAGCCAGTCCAAGGCCTGTATCTTCATTGATGGTGCAGCTACGGTATTTACTGCACATACCACTGATAGGGGCAAATCCTGGAGGAAGGAGGCATTAAAAGAGGTTGTTAATAGATCAGTATTTGTCTGTTGTAATAAATGAAGAGTTTTCTACTTGATAGTTTTACCATGAAAGAATTTCAGCAGATTTATATTTGATAATACAAAGATTCTTGTATAAGGAGTATATGCAAATCAAAACTAACACAAAAGAAATGCATTTTTCCAGTAAACATTATTCTTTCCCCATTCATGTCCCTATTGCTCCCAAATTATGGATTCACAAAGAATCAAGTAGTCACAGAAAAACAAAAATCAGAGTGGCCCAGAAATACTTTCAGAATCACAGATAATCCTTGAAAAGCTGACAGTCCAGAAGGATGTCTTATTTTGCATTTTGCCACAATAAAGATACCAATAATTCTCATTTTCTTCTAGGTATCTCAAAGGAAAACATGTAATGTTAATACTGTTCTGTAATCTATAAGAAAATTATGGTTATGTGAAAAACTGGTCTTTCTTTATCTAAAACATTTCAGTTTTATTAATCAATATGCTGCTCTTGAGATTCATGAGTTTCTCGGAACAAATCTACATACCATACCTAAAGTATCACAGGGCTCATTTTTCCAGGAGCAGATATCAAAACCCGTAAGCAAGATGGCATGGTCATGGCGCTTTCCATTCTTCCCAACCAGAGCAGATTGCCATTGACAAAAGCTATTCAGAGACTGGTCCGCATGGTGGTTAATCAATAATCCACCCTGTAGATATTTCACAGACACAGAAATAAGGTGCTTCCACCAGTACTTGAGGAAGGTAAATGAAGGAAGAAGAGATGGGTAGGGAAAAGGAAGTTACTTTTTTCATATTTGTTGCATATTAATTTGTGCATTCTCATGTTAACTGTGATGACCAGTTCTGTTGATCAATGAATCAGTTACAAAATAAAACTGAACCTCTCTCAGACACATAGTTATTTTCAAAGCTAGTGATTGAAGTTAAACTGATAATGAGAGGATTTCACCAGTTCCTTACTGTGCCCAAATATATTTGGTTGTTAGAAAAGTTGAAAACTAAAATATTTTCAGCCTTTTGTTTAAAATGTTCAGAGATTTCTGTGCAGGAACAGCATTATCCTGTTACACTGACCCTCCACAAATGCATATTTAGTTTTATCAAAATAGATTTTATCTTTCTTTCACTATCATTGCCCAAAGAATAGGCTCAACTCCCACCTTTGTTTACAGGCTGTCTTCAGTTTGGGACTTTTGACTCCTTTCTCCTGATCATACTGTGGAAAGCCATTCTTACTTAGACCCACTTCAAAATCTTTGTATTTATTTAGATAATTCTTAAGTAGACTTCTCATTCCAGCCATCTCTCTTCAAGAACAGGCAGGACGTTGTTAGTGGAAGCATTTCAAAACGTCTCAAGAACATTTTAATCAAAATCAGGATTCACAATCAAAAAAGCAGAAACAGTGAAATGTAGAAGACGTGACTTTGCAGGTTTCTGTGGTATCAGTCTTTCTCTTGTGGTTTATGTCTTAAGCAATCTCCAATGAAAGTCTACTCCTCCTTGTGAAGAGTGTCAGATAAAGTGCACTACATAAGAATTATGCAACTTACAGGCTCTTGTTCCAAAAGAAGAAGGCTCACAACGATAATATTTATGTCACTTCCAATTGTTCCATCTTTAAATAAGCTGGAAACCTGTAATGATTATACAAGCAGGAAATATTACTTATGTGTATACATTTTTTTAATCATCGACTAGATGTATTGGATTATTACATTCAGCTTCAATTTTCAGTACAAATTACTGTAATTATACGCCTTGTAGGATTAATCCAAAAGAGCTTAACCCAGAAGAATTATGCCCCAAACCACGGCATTTATTCAAAAAACTTAAAAAAAAAAACAAAAACAAACAAACAAAAAAACTTCTATTGATTTCACTAGGCTTTGTTCTGTCCTTGTTCTTCTGGGTCAAGTGTAATCAAGTTTAGGTTTTTGCAATACAAAACTAAAGAAGAGGAAATCCTAAAGGAAGGAGTATTTCCAGTTAAAATGTGTTTCTCAGCATAAATACGTGCTTTCTTAGAAATTTTTGTTTCAAGGAGTGACATCAGGTGAGACAAAGTAAAGCTTCTATAATACCGGGGGAAATGAAGCTTTCAATATGAGTACTTGTTTTCTTTGTACTATGAAAGAAACACTTAAATATTTTAAATACTATCCAAACATTCCTATTTTTTTCTTTTTATCTGTAACACTATTGCCATATCCGTGACAATTTAAGGATGTATTTTTAAGCAACTTTTAAGTATGAATAATATATAAGACTAGGCTTGAAGAAGAGTTTTTTTTTTTTTTAAAGTGTGCATGTTCTTTTTGTTATCACTGTCTAGTGACAGCTACTACTTTGACACACCAGGAGTGCACAGAGAAAGACATACTTCAGTTACATCAGATCTTACCATATTCATAACTGTTAAGATATAAGTAGTTACATTTTCCTTGCCATGTTTCTCCAGCATTTTTTTATCTGCTACAACAAGGGTTTCAACATTTAGACTCCCATTTTTCTGAATTTTAGCAGATGATCTTTTGAACCTTGGAGAAGTCCCATATTCATCTGAGCGAATGTATGTCTCTTCTGTGGGTGGTTTAGGTGCATCTAAAAGGAAATAAAATTCACTTTTGGAAAGGATTCAGATCACCCATAAGTGGTTTTAACAGATAATTAAATAACACAGGTTTAGAACCTTAGGTTATTTATATACATTTGATCTAATACTAGTGGGACATTCTAATATATTTAGCAAGTAAGATCCAATTCATTCCTGATAGTTACAGGGATACTTACAGCACATTTGTATGCAATAAACAGTTTAAAATAAGGAACTAGTCTCATAAAATCGCAGCATTTGCAGCAAAAGATGTACACAGAATTTCTAACACTTGTTTTGTCCAGTTGGTAACTTTCTCAGGTGTTTGACATGTGCTCCTTATCTAGCAGGTAGTTCAAAATCTCCTTTTCACAGCAGATGTCCACCACGAGCACAGCAAGGAGATACACGTCAAAAACAAGACTCCTGTCCAGGTGCTGTCTGACTGACATTAGCCTTCTATGCAATTCTGTCACTGAGATTATCCCTGCTGGTGATATATTTATTCAGCATAGGAAATGTCAGGAAGCAACAATCGAGTCAATGGGCTAGTGCACTTTTCTCTTTTGTTTGTATAACTGCATGGTTAAAAAATGGACTCACTAAGAGCCACACAGAGACTGAAGATGGGAAAGAAAGCTATAACTTATAATTCTCATAGCTTCTTTTGCATCTACCTGTGTTTTCTTGGCATCAAGAATTAACTCAAAGGTCACTTCACATATTATTTGAATAACAGTAGGATTTTTTTTTTTTTTTGACATAGGGATGTAATATGAGTGAGGGAGTCTTAGATAACTAGTAAGTCTTGCCTGTGCCTCATCAAAAAGACATTTAAATGGCAGGGCTAAAACTGCCTGCCTCCTTCCTACTCCAAAATCAAGAATATCAGAATAGATAACAGTATCTGCTTTCAAAGAACTGAGTCCCTCTGAAATATATTTAATGCTACAAGTCCCCGTGTGAGCAAGATGTTTAAATGTAAAATTCATTACAAACAATTTTCCTTTGCAAGCTCAAAGAACCTTTCTTCTGAAAACATGTTGACATTCCTCACCCAAGAATGAAGTGTGCAGTTCATTGTACATCACTTCTCATATACTATTTTGAAGGCAAAACAACCTGAAGGCATTTAACTCATAAAAAATTGTGTTCATGTTCACATATCCTGTAGATTGATCACTGACAAGCAGTGTAGTTTTGCTCTCAAATTAACTTCTCAGCTACTAATAAAACACGAGCAGCAGCAGTATCTTGCAAGTATGATTCACTGACTACAGTCCATTCAGTTTGCATGATCTGAAAACATTTAGATTGTTAGGAAGGGTTTGAAAGATGATTAAATGGCTTCTCTAGTGCTTACAGACTGCTGTATGAAACTTTAAAAGATGGTGAGTGCAACAAGTTTTTATGCCATTAAAGGTGACCATGTACTCAACACTCTTATTGATCAGCAAACTTTGATCCACTGTTAGCTCAGGATGAATTAACTCTGAATATAGGCAGCGTTAATAACAGAAGCCTGCCTTCCATAACACTGCTTCCTCAGTTCTTGTGCTGTTGTTCATTCGGGCTGAAATCTTCTCTTCCAGGTGTCCAAACTGATCTTCCTCACAATTTCAAACTGACTTCTGATCTCAGAAAAAGACCAGAGAAAAATGCAAAAACCACAAAAAGAGGAGAAGCTTTCCCTTGAGCTCCAAATAATCTTAGAAGGGGTGTTGCCTTTATGTGAGTGCTATCTTTTCTTCTATATCCTTTGTTTGACCTATTCAAATAGACAATCACATGATTTTATTTGTAAGACTGCATTCATTTAATGAACATGAGTTATACCTGTTCTACACTTTAATGAAGGCTAGTTAAAAAGCTACTATTTTTTTAGAATTCCTCTTTCATTTCTTTCAGATGGTCACAGGTACTGTTGGAAGTGGAAGACTGCAGGACATGGAAAGGAGGAGTTTTGTGGTTAAGGTAATTAAATGCTACCTTATTTAAATGGATTTCAACAGTGCTTCTGACACCAAGTGCCTAAGTGATGACAGGTAAATCATGTATATTAAACTCTTCACTGCTGGGTGCAACCTGTGTGTTCTTCATTTAATGTAAAGCCCAACTGAAACTCCAGCTAAGATCTCATACCCTCAGACAGGCATCAGTCTTAGCCACCTTTTCTGCTACCTTCTTTCTCCTTCCTACTATTTATTTTCTTCACTCTTTCCTACACAGCTTTTGGAAGCAACCTGCTCATTTTCTCAGAACTCATATGGTGGTTGGACATATATAGCCTGAGACAACCAGCGTTTTCAATACTGTGTGCAGTCCTGGGGTCCTGGTTTCTCATTAAGAAATGCAATCCAGAAGCAGATCAGCTTTCAAACGGAATCAGCTGAATGCTAGAAGTACAGTTACAGGCTCCAAGGGGCCTCTAAAAAGTTGTGCAATTTGGTGCAATAGGTAGGGACTCAGAATAGACCTTGGCAGGATAATATATTCCAATATGTGTTTTAAGAGGTGGCTACAAAATTTTATTTAAACAATTTATGTGGGAGGCTCATTTTGAAGATCTCAGTTCCTGAAAATTTCATTATCAAATGGTGAGTTCTGAAAGACATATCCTCCATCCTGGCAGAACTTAATGATTCAAAAGGCTTTTCTCCTCCATCCTCAAGCCTAATTAATTACATATCCCAAAGTAGCAGAGAAGAGTTCAGGGATGAGACATCTGTAACCGTGCAAAACTGGAACAGGTCAGCTTACTGAAACCTATCTCAGTGTCAAGAAAAAGTCAGGCAAAGGATCTTTTAATTTGGGTGGAGAATAAGTAAGCTAATCAGTAATTCTGATAGCTTAATAACAAGCATGATGGCTTAAATTTAAGTGAGTCGTCAAATTACTCATATCTATTTCCCTTTATAGCCTTCACACTTAAAATTATAACATCTTCATCACAAAGGTGTCTACCAACCACACCTAAGAATCACCATACAGTCTCTAAGAGCCACTATCTCAAACAAGGAGAGAAAGTTTCCTTACATACATTTCTTGCGACGTCCACAAAAATGTTGCTTTTGAAACCTTCCATGGTGGTAGCCATTTGCTTGAGCATGAGACTTGTGGGAAGAGTGAATTCTGGGATGACGAAGGGAAAAGTATTTGGGATTGGACTCTACTATGTATTGATGCACCTTCTCTTCTGCTGTTCGTTTATATAACACGTGTGGGTGGTGTCCAGGAGGTGATGTGTAGTTGTGCTCCTTTGCTAGCTGCTGAGGTAATGGAGATATAAGGAATTCGATCTTCTGTGTCCTTATTAAACCTGACTAAAAAGCAAACACAAATTAGAGGAAAGGCTGTCAAGCCTTTACAACTGGAACATGCAAGCCCTTAAACTGGTCTCCTTCCAAAGACTCTAGAAAGATTGAAATGTTCTCCACCAAATTAGTTTTATTCCAGATACAGGAATAACTGTTCTCAATTAAAATATACTTTGCTTCCCTTTGGAGGTGACCACGTTTCATGTTTGGTAACACACAGAACAAGAATGCTTCAGTCGGTCAAGTTGTCAGCATAACATCTTCATACTGTGCCAGGACTGATTTAAGATGCAATAATAATCTGTATTTCAGATTAATATGTATACACACACACACATATAACCTACATAGCCTCAGACAAAAAGGAAATGCTTCTGAAAGATGGAATTTCTAGGTGTATACAGTAGGCAAGGAAAAATGCTTAGTTTTTTCTTTTTTTTTTTTTTTCCCAAAACCAAAATTAACCCCCAGGAAATCTAGATTTAAAGTTTCTCAAGTAAAAAGGACAAGGACAAAGGATCCAAGGACATCAAGGACATTATGGTACATCAGTATAAAGTTAAAGCTTCTAAACATTTTAGCACCATCATCATCATTCAATAAACAATTCCTAGCAATCTGTCATGATAAAGGCAGTTTAAATATTATTGGTTCATACAAGATAAAACTGATTAATGAAAGCAAGCGTCTTTACATTTTCTTTCTTGTATCCCTAAAAGAAGGAAGCAAGCATGGGAAAACAATGCTGTATTTTTCACACAGTATCTATGCATAAAACTCCACATGTGATGAAGTGTTTCCAGGATCAGAGCCAGAGAAACATGGGTGGCACTGAGGAAACATTTCCGTACAGCCCATTAATCAGTTATGATTTTTTTTTTTTTTGAAATATGTTGTAATAAACACTCTTTTTTACCAAGTTGAGAACCCAGTTGTTTCATCAGGTAATTCTATTGCATTATATATGTAATACTACATACAAATTTTTGTTTCAGATCAGTAAGGCTCTACAATGTGCCAACACCTTTCTGCCAAAATTGACATCCCATGAGAGCCACATATCTCTTTTGCTTCAAAAAAGTATGTGCAGACAAACAAATGTCAACTGCAAGCCATCTTGCCCAACATCTAAGTCCTCCCAGGTCATGATCCCACCTCCTTCCTCAAAAAGCATGCTTTGAAAATGCAGATATTTTAGACATGCATCACATAATCCCTTCTGAAACTGATCCTTTGCTTTTGCCTGAGCTCCTAAGTCCAGAATGCCAATTATACCAAAAAGAGCAATTTCAAGACCCAAGACCAACACGGTATTTCTTAAGGATTTGTGGAATTTTCTGAAACTTTCAGAACTGTTTCCCATGAGGAAAATTCAATAGAAAATGCAAAGCAAATGGAAATAGGAAGTTACATGTGAAATCTTCACAGCTTAAACTGTTTGCTTTGCTAATGCTAAAATTGAATTTAAGTGCATTCCTGTTAAAAGGATTTACAAGGGGATTCTCAACACTGCAATCAGACACCATGCCATTTTTAATGAAATTCATTTCTTTTTCCGGATGGATAGAACAAGATCAAGAGCATCTTCATAGTACTCTCCAATTTAAGCATCTCTCATGGGAACCTACTGCAACTGCTCACAAGATCATACCATGCTCTAAATTCTGACAATAAAAGAGCTTTCATGTTATGACATGGGAGGGTCTAATTGATAATAAACAATGTGATAATATGAAATTAATATAAAATATTCTGATAAACAATTTGCCCACTCTTCAAAATCATAATTAGTATCTCTCATCTACTTAACATTCTAAATGAAGGAGAAAATTGCTTTTGTCAATAAGGGAATAAAACAGGCTTTTCATCATTGACAAGAATTTAACTTGCCTGCTCACTGCAAGAAAGTGGCATATTTCAAACATCAGATCACATCTGGTCATGGCAAAGTGCATTCCTGCAGGAAAGACAACTAATATTTTAATCCCTTTGCGGTGTGCCATCACATAATTTATAAGCGATTCTAACCAAGAGGCAATTTTTATCTGTTAGAGAGCACTGATAAGTGGGCACTGATAAACGATTTTTATTTTCTGCTGGAAAACAGAAATGGAGTAAATCTGTTTCTTATTTCCCCATTTTAAAGGTTTCCACATCTGAAATTATTCCTGTAGGATTCATTTTATAAATGATTCAAACCATATGGAACATAGGATTTTCTACATTTTCCTCTAAGAAACTGTCCCTGATGTACACCAAGTTTCAGCCCCAAATGTAGTTTCTATATTTAACATTATAAGGGTGGACTGAGAATTCCGGAAATAAAAAGGTGAATTCTGGACCCCGTGCTGAATGTGTTTTTCTGCACATTTTTCATATGCCGTAGCTGGCCAACAAATATATTCACTTTCTTCCAGCACAAACGACCCTGAAATTCCCAATAAGATCTCTTTCCTTTGGGTTTTACATCAGACAGGTCCTCCGAATTGAAAAATGTTGTGTGAATGAAAGATGTCTTTTTTTTTGATAACATGCAGTTTTATGACATTGTCAAGAAGGAAAGGTGAAGTGTCACAGAGCAGTTTGAACACTCATTCAATCACAGACCATTTCACACTTCTTAACGTTTTGGGACACTTTCAAGGATTCATTCTAAAATAATCTCTTCAGTAATTTCAAAGCAATGCTGAGAATGCTGACCTCTGACAGAGATGCAGTTTTCTGGGTTGGCAAAAAGTGGGCAATCATGCAATAACTGCCAAATCCTTTTCTTGCAGGCTCCTGAATTTTGACCTTGGCTCAAGCAGCCGATAGCCATGGTTAGGTCAACTGGCGCATGTACCGGCGACGAGAGAGCAAGGCACAGAGGCGGGAGAGCAGCACAGAATCAGCTGTTCTAAGGAATTCCGGCTTCCTGAAGAAAGTCAGATTTTGGCTAGTCTCTACTCCTGGGCAGTGGTTAGAAAAAGTGTCATCTGGAATCTTTTCTACAGAAACATTACCACAGTCATGAGTTAGATACAATATATTTCTCCACATCAAGTATTTCTGTATATTGTCAAATTCTGTCAAAACTGTCACA
>VZSV01000008.1:4523142-4548153 GCA_013398735.1 Nothocercus julius | reverse complement strand
TTTTTAACGACAGGTCTTTTTAATGAGAGTGTAACTTCAAGTGTACACATGATTCTCCGTGAATCAGAACTTTCTGATACCTTTCCACTAACTTTGATGGGTTTGGGACCTAATAAGGAGGGATCGGATATGTCCACACAATTTTTTCTTCAGATTTTCTGTGATAGTGAAACTGTGAGGGGAAGTAACAACAAAATCTAATATTTTTGCTAAGTCAAGACAAAACAGCACACGAAAGACCAGGGGCTCCTATCTACTCTTTCTCTCCCACTGCGGCTATCACCAACAATAGCAGCAATTGTGTGAATGTGGTGGGAAGGAAAACCCAAGAGATTCCTCAGCTGGAATTTGCTGTTCTTTTTTTCTTCCCTCACAACACAAATTCGCTGTCCCCCTGTAAGGGATATTCCACACCATCGAAAAGTAAACTGGAAGACATAGGTTGAACTGTGTGGCTAGCAAATAATACTGCAATCAGTAAATTAGAGGAACTTGCAGGTTGTTTGCAGACAAGTTGAGAAGGGCTGAGAAGGCAACATTCCTCCCATCCTTTATTTGTTATGGAAAGTTTGCTTAGCTCTGTGCTAAAGGAATTTTCAGACTGGAATACGCCATTGTGAAACTCCTCAGTATCAGGATGTTATCACCAAGACACGGCACTTGTTCTTTTTTCTTGGATTTTTCCCAAAGGAGGAAGAATCTCCAAGTGAAAGCTGGGCAAAAGAGATGATAAAAAAAATCTTCAGAATTTTTTTAACTAATGTTAGATTATGAGCTGAAGAATAATGGGATTTTTTTAAACCACTGAAATTTTGTCTAGCTATACAAATGAGGTAAATATGCCACTGATTTCAGACCCACACAGAATGGTTTAGAGTCGCACTCTCAAATACCATCTGTTCAAGGAGATCTCCTTTTCATCCTACTGAACCTGCATGGAGGTGCTTCCACCAGCTTGCCCTTGAACTCGTAGACTCCAAGTGAGGACCGCGAGATCTTACAGACTTGTAAACCTAATTCACGTTGAGATTTTCAGCGTCTCCAAAAAACAAGCTCTCCATAAGATAGACAACAATGATTCTGAGTGACCCATCACACCAAGGAGGCTTTTCAGAACTTATTTTTCTTGCCTGTATTTTAGAAGTCTAAGTTATGAGATAGCAGAGAAACCTTTGCTCAAAAGTAGGAGAGCTTTATGGCTGTAGGCTCTGTGTTTGCATACAAGCTATTTTCATTATGTGCTAATTTAATTAAAGCCAACCATTTGGCCATGTGCATATTAAAGTCACAGGAGGTTCATAAACCAGATACAAAAAATGAGCTAAGAAACATAATGAAACTGAAAACTAAAACGTATGAATAAATGAACTGCAATGTATCTGCTAAATAAAAGTGCTTAGTACTGACTGATGCAAAGTTAAATTATACTTTGTATGATGACAAGAGCATCTAGACTAGAGTGCTACAAAATATGTGCACATATTGTCTAAGGAACACTGCTTATTTCCAGAATGCTTTATTCAGTATTATATTATGGGTATATGTAGAAAACCAGGAGTGTTAAAAGCCACTCTGCTTTAACTGATAGCAGTTAGAACAGTGGCCAGAGAACTCGTGAAGTCTACACCATTAGATGGGTGTGCACGCACTCAAGACAAAAAAATTCTCAAAAGGAAGAGTTAAATATAGTTTCACAGTCATTAAAATGGTTCCAAATATTCACACAAAGTTTTAAAGGAGTTGAAAAAAGGCCAACTGAAATTGGCACATAGCTTTCCTCAGACTCCAATGGACATTGATCCAAGACCTCTGTTGTATTATTTCCCAACTGTCTAGCTCCTAAAAAACACAAATCATCGATTCAAACACATCGTAACGAGCATTATAGCACGTATCAGAAACATAAAGTACAGCTTTTAGTTCTACTTAAAACACATAAAAATATAAATGAAGAACATCTCAGAACAGATGATCTAGAAACTATAGTTGCTACTTATTTGAAATTATCAGAGGTCCACAGTGAGGAGATGCCTAGATACCTAGTAACCTCATCATGATATTACCAGGATCGTCTCATATTGTATGTTACAGTTTTTTCTCACTCACTCAGCAGTGAAAACTCTTGAAATGATCTTAGCTGCATGTCATTTTAATCAAAGCCAAACTCTTGTTTCCTGCCCTGATGTTCTGCTAAGTCTCTGGGCCTTTGGCACCACAAAGGAAGCACAAAGGACCTTCCTCTGCCATCAGAGAGTTCCCTGTTCAAGGAAGGAGGATTCCCCTGACTCCAGGGTCCTGCCTGTGGGTGTCTGTGAGACTGTTTTCCCTTCTGGAATAATGAGTATTTTAGAAGCAGAATAAGGACAAGATGGAGTTCCAGCTGACAGGAATGTGTTCATACAACTCAGAGCTACCTCAACAGCCCAAACTTGCCTTTGGGCCTAGGCTGGCCTCTAGAATTGGGTAGATGTCTGTTTTCAAATGCCAACATGCCGCACCGCACGCTGCAAGAAAGGAGAGGTCTTGCAACTCTCCCTGCTCAGATTCCAGCACAGGAGACGGGGGACGAGCCCCTTCCCTCAGGTTTCATAGCCTATATAGCAGTCGTCTAGGCACACAGATGATCTACACGCTTTAGTCAGCCCTGTCCATGCTGCTCGTGCTCCGAGGCAGCTGGAGACAAGCCAGCCCAAACCAGAAGCAAAGCAGCTGCTGAGACCGGCCTTCTTCGCTCAAGCACAGCACGACGCTCGTGCGCCCACCCAGCTTCTGCACCAGGGCTAGCTGATGGCCAGCACCTAGGAGGACGGGCAGAGCGACTGCAGGTCTGTCTGCCAAAGCCACACTCACAGAGAACTGCGTGGAGATGGCAGTCCACTCTGCATATGCAGCAGCCCAGCAAAATGCGTTCAAGTAAAAGGAGAAAGAGGCAGCTCATTAGAACGGGGTTTGGGTAAAGTCCTGGTAAACCTGCCAGCATTCATCTTTTGGATGCCTCTACGGTAAGGATATTCGGTCACCTGGTCCTGGGACAAGGCTGCTCAAATCAAACTCACATCATGTGAGCAGTCCAAATAAATGAATGTTTTTTTTACAGAATGGTTAATGAAGCAGCCTCACACCTCTTGAGATGGGTTAAGTTGGTAGTCTAAAAAATATGCAAGACTATAACCTTACTACAGTCATAAGCAGAACTATTTCCAAGAATTACAGCCAACAGTATAGTACAGACTGACCTAGAATTGCTGATACCTGATATCACTAACTGACTTTTGGAGAGATGGGTTATTGAGCACCTCTCAGGTATGGGTCAAAATGTCAATGTTCTGGAAAATATAATCAAAATGAGCAAATTAAGACATGAAATTAGGTAGAAAAAAAAATGACAAGCAACATATCTGGCAAAGCAGAAAGCAGGAGCTCAACCGCACGGAGCGTTGCTGAAGTGAAAGATATCTTTACCCCAGGACACTGCATGAGCCAAAAGCCAAATCAGTGGTACAAATCACGGTAATTAAATAAGTTTGTTCCCTCTCTGCTGTGACCTACAGCCCCTCTCCTGGGTGGTAGCTGCAAGGGGGACAGCCACAGCTTACAGGGCTGGGGCTTCTTCTGCCTCCATACACTGTTTCTGTCCCCTGCAAAAGGCACTTTGCACAGATGCACCCATGTTATTAGGGTGCTGGGCAAAGTGTAGGAATATTTGGAGACACAGCAGCAGGAGCATGGCACAGGACTTTCCAACAAAAAGTATAAGATCTGTCCCCTAACTCCATACAGAGATTCTTAAACAAATGACCTACTTTTTAAAGAGTGCCAAGCACCCAGCAGCTCCCATTGAACTGAGTATTGTCTCTTTTCCAGAGTGCATTTAAACCAATCTGGGAAAGAAAATGTTCTGGGAAACTAGTGAGAATTGACTCTCAAGAGGTTTCCAATAATACACATGTATTATTGAAGTCAGAGATCCCACGAGTAAAACTCAGAGCATTTTCATTTTTGATCCTATCCCAAACCAGGCAGCGCAAAGGCATGTGAACACATTAAATGAAAGAGAGAATATAAGTTAACTAAACTTTTCCCTAGCTTTTATGTTTGTCAAACAAATTCACTCATCCACCAGGAAAGTATCAAGTCTGTACATGGGCAACATTTGCTGATGACTATCCCAGAGTCAGGCAAGTACAAATGCAGTATTTCGCTGGACTGTGTTCTTGTCTGATGAGAAGAACCTCAGCAGACCTTTACTGATTTTCACCAGATTGGAATATCTGGCTCTGTACCACACCAAGTGTTTAGGTTAAGTTAATGGTTTTTATACAGACTAAATATTTCAATCATGAAAGAAGCATTAGAATCACCAGTTGCCTATTTTGACGTGGGAGTTGTTCAACAGATCGCCCTTTTCTTCAGATTCCAAATGACTCACAAAAAATAACTCACTTTATTCTGTTTTCTAACACAATATAGATTTCTTGCAAACGTAGAATGTTGAATTCTTAACAACATAGCAATTTACTCTCCTTCAGTCAGGTCCTCAGATAGCAAGACCTTCAAATTGCCAGTCTGAGTTAGTCATGAAAGACTACTCTGTTCATTTACTCAAAGAGTGCTATGCAGAACATCCAGCAATTATTAAAACAAGGTAACAAAATTGCTTGTCTTTAATTATTCCTATATGAACAAAGACAGAGTTCTCTCTGAATAGGGCCTTTGTATTTTTGCAGTTGACTGAACTTGTTTAAAACATCTTTATGCAATCCTCTGTCAACATGTGGCAAATAAGGAAATATTCTTATTTGTTCCTCCACTTAAGGTAATTGAACCAGTCACATTGGTATTTAAATGTATTAAATTGTAGTATAGAAAGGTAATGAGAAATTCTAGACCTAACACAAATTCAGTTGCTTTACCATAAATTAAATCCTTGGTATCTGAGTATCTGAGCTTCCTCATTTCTCATGCTTTTAAAAAAACAGCAGCATACACCATAAATAAACAGGAAAAATACTAATGTAAACTACAGCAGCACACCATGAACTACACAGTAATCACATTTAAATTAAGTGATATTCTAGATCCCTTCGTTAATGGCTCCGTCAGCATGGGCCCAGGGTAGCAATCAGGACACGAGCAAACGCGCTGGCTGTTGGGCGCTCTGCCTTGTTCTGGTGGTTCCAGAAAGCAATTAGCTAAAACCAACAGATCGAATTCAGACTTGGTACTTATGTAAGCAGTTGGGTATAGCCTTTTTAAGCAAATCCCTGCAACTGTAAGATAAAATCTCGATATTTTATTAGTTATGACAGTTCTAAAAGCAAACAGGAAACAGCAGGATTATTTTATGAATGCTTTTATGCTTCACTTTTCCTAAAAAGAGACAGCCACTATTTGCCCTGCGCTGTCTTACATTTGATTAGTTACTTATGGTACACCAAGAGTAACAGAATAACTGACTTCAGAGGTAGCTTAGTGCCCTAATCCAGCATCCCACTTAGGAGAGTGCATTGCTGGACCAGGCTTAGGGAGCCCTTACCCTGTCTCAGGAGCTCAACCTCTGAGCAGGCTTTAAAGCACAGAAAATGCAACTCTCCCCATCACCCCATTCAGTGGGAGCAGCACAAGATAAAAGCACCTTTTATAACCCTCCTAAATCTCTAAAACTTGACTTCCAGACAACCAGATCCTTAGCAGACCTTTGAAAAGAGCAAAATTTCACCTTGAGGATGGTTTTCTATGAATTATCTGTTCTACTCTAAGGAATTGGTGCAGTTAAAGTACTGGCAAGAGTCTGCACCTCCTCCATGTACAGTTAATGGGGGAAATTCAAATGTACTAACATTCTAGGGAAACTATACGCCTTCTTAATGAATCATCTGCTCTTGTAATTGTGCTAAAGGCAAAAGCAATAAAATTATTTTAAAATAATGAATCAGAGAACAAACTCCTTAATAAAGAGAACTGATGACAGTTAACTGAAATCAGTAGCTGGAAATTCTTTTCCGTAGGTATTCAGCATTATCAGAGTCTTGCTTGAATGTTTCCAACTAGGAACATTCTTCCCCATCAGACATGTAACTCCAAACATTAGAAGTCATGAATCTGGCCTTGCAGGAAACAAGACTATAAATCATCACAATTTTTAAAATAATGTTGAAGGGGTCTGGTGTTTTGCTTGCTTTCGGATTTCTCCAGCCATTGTGTACTGAGATTTTAAGGGTCTCTTTTAGCCCTTCATGATCACATGTACGAGAATCATACCCTCTCCCCTTTTCTTATGGGGATAGGACTTTTGCAGCCAGACCGTTGAGAAGAACAACACAAATCATTAGCTTGAGAGTGCCTAACAGGCCAGAAAGACACTCACTTCTACGAGATACCTTGTTGAAGTCAGAGCCACCAGAGAAGTGTCTCTAAATCCACCCGGACAGGCCGGCGCTAGCGGACGCCAGACCTTCCCTCTGAGAGGGACCAGCACAGGTCTCAGCTTCAGCGGGACTTACCCTGCATGAAACATCCGGGTCCCCGCGGGACTGCTCTAGACGACCAGGGTTCGCTACCCAAACATACTTGTCCCTGACCGAGATCCAGATAAAAGCTTCGGGCTGGCATTGCTGATGAAAACGAATTTAAGGGGGCAGAAGATATGAGCCTGTCTGACCTGGGATAATTTGCATTCAAACAAAATATATCCAGCTCAATTCCCATAACAATTTTATTTTGCTATGAATAGTTTCGGCAGCTCCAATAGCAAGGAGCTCGGGTTACATCTGATTGCCAGCTGTATTGCTTACTAAGAAGTTAAATCAGTGGTTCCCAACCTTTTAATTTTCCGTGTTGGAGTACTCTTTGCTATGGATTAGTTACATGAGAGAGTGGTCACAAGGAACTCTGCAGGGAGCAAAGTATCAGTTTTGCTGATATTCCACACACAAAGACATGTATATGTTGAAATATCTATGTGGGAAGGAGAAGGGGACTGGCAGAAAGGCCATCGAGGGAACAGAAAACAAAAAACGGTCGCCGTGAAGGCGGCCGAGTAGCCCAGGCTAGCATCAGGAGCCTCCCAGTTCTTCAGTTACTTAGCTTTCCTCATATCTGCACTTACTTCCTTGATACAAGAAAAGCCAAAAACAAACAAAAAAACAACGCTATGAAAAATGATGTCTTCGGGCAGTCCCTCAACAGTGACTTGTGCAGTCTCACATTTAGCCCTTGTGTGCTGGTTCTGTTAAATGCCATATCTGCCTCCCAGTCGGCACGTGGCCTTTCTGCTGCTCGGGGATGCTGCTCGAGCCAGGGCTGCGACGGCCGACCGGTGCACGTGGACACGGACGCTGGCACCTCCGTGTCACCCAGCGGGGTCCACACGCAGAAATGGGCGCTGCTCAAAGACGCATTCCCCAAACTCGGCTCTGCCCTGGGCTTGGTCCCCTGGCACATCCCAGGATGGATTTGTGCCACGAGACCCCACTCCCAGGGACAATGCTGCTGCAGATGCCTGACCCAGAAATTTGCTCTGGGAGTTTGAGAAAAAACACAGTTCACGGAAGTTGAGAGGTTTGCTCACACACAAGAATTCCCGCTATAATGCTTTCTACTTAAAATATGCCTATATACTATGCAATGGCCTAGCCTTGTTGGGAAAGGGGAAGCAGAAAAGAATTCCTGTAACCACATCTTTGAAAAAGGCTAATAATGGGGGTCTAGTTGAATCATGTTTTGTTTTCCTAAGAAACAGCAAATCAGAAGAACTTTGGGCACAATTCATACCATTAAATCTGAAAGTCACTGCAGCAACAACCCAGAGATCCACAGATTTAAAATAAGATCTCATCATTGGCTACATATAACATAAAAGATCATTCCAAAACTGCCTTTGTAAAATGAAACAATACCAGCTTAATGTTGGTCTGTATTTTCAGTGTAATGTGTGTAAATCCATTAAAATCCATGCATCAACACCAGCTTACATCTGCTGACATCCTGTCTATTGACAGGGTCAAAGTACAAGACACAAGTCTAAACCAGCACTTGGATTGTTAACATAACAAAACCTCCAAGCATTCAGATCTGAGTGCAACCTCTGTGTACTGACTAGGCCTACAAAACTAAAATGGTCATGATTTTTATCATGGACATGATTTAGTAAAAGCCTGTGAAATGTGTGTGTCTAGCTGGGATGAGTCTTGAGAAAAGTATGAAGAATAGTGTGGGAGCATTTTTCATTGAAGAAATCTGTTCTTTTATATTTTTCTGAGAATCAGAGATGAGAGCAGAGGACAAAAGAAGAGGCTGAGCAGAGTTCTCATTTCTACAGAGACCCATAAACTGACCCAAGAAGGGAGGCGTTTGATTCCTGTGGCAGCAAGCAAACATTTGTTGTTAGTTTGAAGCAAGTGAATAGCATTTCTTCATGAAAGGATTTGTGGAAACCCAGTAGAGTGTTTCCAATGTACTACCTACCACATTAGGTTCCCCTAGCATGGTCTTTGGGCCACCAAAAATCTGTGTAGCTCTGTGATGGTTTCTGAGATCTCAGGAAATGGGAAAGATAAAATGACAAAAGGACTGGAAACAACTTTTTCTTCTAGGACAGAGCCTGTGTAATATTGGTCCAAGAAATTTAGAAGTCTATTGCCATCATATTAGTTCAGATCCTATTGCAGATCCATAGGCATTCTTACTGAAAGGAAAATACAGTACAGTCTAGAAAGGCACAATAGCATGGAATCTGCAGGCTGTTTCACATGCTGCAAAGTCATAAAGAGATGGTAAAACACCATTAAAAAAAAAAGTTTCAGCACAAGACTTAGGAAGCCAAATTTCCTAAGCAGCCTGACATTCTGTCTGCAATGAATCTACTGAACAGTAGGTTAAGCAAAGGTCAGGTTAAGCGCAGGTTAAGAAAAAAACTCCAAGACAAGAAATGTGCTGCCAGGGTCACGAGGGTTCGGGGACACCAGGGCGGCAGGCGAGGGCTGCAGACACATCTCGTGCCAACCTCCTCAGCCAGGCCGTGACCGAGTTCCCCGCTGCGACCGGCACAGCCCGGCGGCCGGCGGATCTTGATCCTGATCCTAGAAATCAGGATACCCTTTGCGTGCTGCAAAGTGCAGTGCGTGGTCCATCAAAGAACTTAAAGCCCCCAAAGTAAGGATAATTTGTCTAAGATCACAGGCAGGAATTCAAAAAGAGAAAGCGAGGGGTGAAAAATGTGTCCACCCGCCACCTTGAGTAGAGTTCAGACATTGCACAAGCTCTGGTTTATCACTGCCACGTTCATACTCCTCTGCCAAAGCCTCTCCCAACCCCTGCCTCTCGCCTTAGAGCTTTTCCTTGGATTTGTCCAATGTGATCTGGCTGCATGGTGGCCACTCAGCCTATTCCTGACAGAAGGGCACAGAGCTAGTCAAGCACTACTCGTGCCTAAGCATTCCCCTATGTAGGGTGTCTGGGTGCTTCCAGGAGCTAAAGTGCAAACCTGCCACCTCTCAGTGTGAATTTGCCCAGCTTAATGGGTCATGACTAAAGATGTGGCTGTGCATGCAGTCCATCTGGACCATCAGTCATTTACTCCACCTTTTCTTCTTTCCAGGTGGTAACATAAACAGAGGAAAAGCCAGAAGGACCTCTCGTGAAGCATTTCCTCCCCTCACAGCATGTCACGCCATACACTCCTCCCACGGCACACAACCAGCAGCGTTAATGTTCTGTGGAAGTAAATCAGGCACAAAGAGCACCATAGGGAACTGGAATACTTTGAATGCACACCATATAATCAGGAAATGCCCACCCTCTGTATCTGTCAGGAACAAGGAAACCGAAAGCCTTGTAATTGTAAGCTGCACATCAGTTGCTATGAATCAATCAAACGTCTCACTGTGGAGAACCACCATGCTCAAGGAAGACTCCAAGATAGGAGGGAGTTTAAACTGCCCTTCCCATCCTGCTGAAGTGGGTTCAGCCCAAGATCTCACATCTGGCCACCTCCAGGGCCACCTCCAGGGCTCCAGCTGGGAACCTCTCCACTGAGCACCGCAAAAGCACCTTGACAGGTCGCTGATGCACTTTTCTTTTCACCCGATATTATTTATAACACATTCTCACAAATTTCATCAATCCTAAATGTATTTCATTTTTTTTTCTTTTGCAGAAAATAAATCAATTATAAGCTATACTCTTACTGTTTTTTTCCATTAATATATGTTGATATTCTTTTTAACAACAGCAGTCATGCAAGACTGATGACAACTGAAGACAACTAAGTCCTCTACACTGCTGCTTTCTGCACTAACCGCTCATCTGTCCACTTACTACAACAATCAATCTGGAGAGAGAAATCACATCCCCGTTCTTAAAATTTAAGTCCTTGCCTGAAAGAAACAAGGTATTTTAAATAATAAATATTATTTTGCTGGCACATAACAGCAGAAGACAAATACTCCAAGGATCACTCTCTTGTGCTACTTTATGGAAATAAAATTATATAAATATTTCACAGACAATGAACACTGAATTGCACTATCTTTCACAAAATCTAGATTAAAGATTTGGCACCAGATCAATGCTTTGGTATAGATATATGTTTACGTATAAATTTCTCTTCATTTTGTGGTCAACTTACAAGTAAGAAGTTAGGTCCAAAGGGTGAACTGCCATGGTATGTGGCATATCCAGGGGGATATTCTGGGGCAGAGGAACATCACTCATTGATGGCAAACAAGAAACTTGAGTCATGGGAAAAAGCTCCATATCTTGTTTTATTAAATCTAATTGATTTTGTTAAATCTATTTATCTAATTTAATCTAAAAGGGATGTGAAGGTAGCTGTTATGCACAAAGGCTGGTCTGTACAACAGACACCTTCACTCTGGGTTAAAAAACATTCTCTTTCTTTTGTTTCATTTCTCACATTAGAGTATGTTCCCGACTTTCCCAAACCATAATCCTTAGAATGATTAAATGAATCTTTTGCAGACAAAACAACAACAAAAAGTATTGTCCCCTCAGCCTCGAGGCTATTTCTAACTGATGCAGTTTTGTGCAAAGCTTGTTTTCAAGAAATGCTTGGAGAACAACAAAAACAAACTTCTCATGCCTATATATCTCCAAAGCCATAAACCTGTAAATAGAAGGTCAAGGCCAAAGTCTGGCATGTTTTTGATCACCAGCTTCAACTCTCTACTATAATCCATCAACCTCTCTTGCTGAGCCAGCTTCTGATCCAAAGTGTCCTTTTGCTGGTATTCCATCTGCTACAGAGGCTGAAGAGGAAAACAAGCCTTTGTCCCCAGGCCACCAGCCTGACATTCCGTGTCCCAGGGCACTTACTGATGCTCACAGGTGGTATTTGGGCTAGGCACAGCCACCGCTAAGTGAGAACTGCAAGACCTGCTGGGTCTCAAGCAGTTAAAATGACCAGCCAAGATTCCCTGGTAGAGAGAGGAAGCCCAGGAGATGCGTTATTTCTGAGACTACCTGTCCTCCCCTGAAGCTGCTCAGCTCTCCTACCAAGAGCAGGAGGTGGATGAGGTTAAGCCTTGCGAACTACATGCGCTGCCATCATGACAAGTGATAATGTCCTCACACAGTCCTCTTACAGGAAAAGAATTATGGTCCTGTCTAACAAGGGAAATGAGCTTCAAAGCCACCTTCCTCTATTACTCCAAAAGCTAGATTTAAGATTCTGATCTCCCCAGGACGTTGTCAGGATTACGCCAAGGGATCTCTTCAAATTCACTTCTGACTTCACATTTTTTGGTAGCCACTACACTTCTTGTGCCCCTTCACCATCACAGAGCTCTGCCAGCGGAGCAGCCTTTGGCACGAGCACACCAAAACGCACGTGGCAGCTGCAGGCCCCAGATGCCAAGCGTGTCCGTGCATTTTTCCAGCAGCAGTAGCAGCGGCAGCTGGGTCCCTGCGTGGCTGCCTGACCTCCTGCCTCCTTTCACTTCTGACTCTTAACAGCCAGCACGGTCCAAGAGAACAGGAGAGCATCTGTCTGCAGATGGGTTTCTTTGCCCTTCACTAGGCTGCTTTCCTGCACCTCCCCTCTGATTCAGTGAAATCTGAGTACTCAGCACTACCTTGGATTATTTACAAGATGTGTTTTGGAGTCTGTCAGCAGAAACCAACACACTTCACTTTCCTGATGAGCCAGCAGTATTCTCCATTTGCACAATATGGGTCTAAACCAAACAGTAATTGTAGGAATCTCTCCCGCAGAATGGGATGCCTCTCGGCTCAAGGGGCAAGATGATACAGTGAGGAAGAGAAGGGATGCTCCCAGGGCCAGATTCTCATCATCCTTGATCCAAAGCAAATCAGTACGAACCTTTTCATTTGCTAAAATGGCTTTAGATGAAACCCATAAACAAGCAAATACTTGTAGTACTGTCAATGGCAGGGGAAATTCCTGTGCTGCAGAAAAAAAAGAGGATATTGGCTGCCCACTATTGTCCATGTTCTCAGCCTGGAAATCGCATTTTTCTCCTTGCTTTCCCCTATGCTTGGTTATTGGTTTGTGCTGCAGGAGGCAAGTTAACAATCTGATGACCATGCTGGGAGTGCAAAAAATGCCTACACAGCCTTCAACACAGCATGAAGAAAAGCCAGAACGCAGAGAAAGAAGCTGTGGCCTGGACACACTCTTTGGCCAGCTCGTCTCTGCCGTCATTTCACCGACGGCCATTGCACAGAGTGTAACATAGGGCAGACTTTTAGGAATGATTCTCTCTGTAATGGTAGTAGCAAGAAAGTACAAAAGTGACAGAGGCATTTTGCTAGTCTCTATTGTGATGACCCACAGTGGGCTGCAGAAAACAGCTTCGCCCTAGCCCAAAATTGGTACTTTAATCCCCAAGGAATACCTGCATCTACCAAAATAAATTGCACAAGTTTCTGCTAAGTGTTACCAACAAATGGGACTGGGTAGCCACATTTTTTAGAAAAGCTGAAATTTTCTTCTCTGTCTCTGTTTTATATTATTTATACCTACCCTTTACTGTGACCAGATTATATTTTAATTACAATATTATCTTAATATATTTCTTATGGTTTATTCTAGCCTAATGTTAAGATATATGTTTCTGATGACTTCTTTAAAAAGATGCATAAGAACAAGCCTGCTGAAGATGGAACTATTTTTAAAATGTCCAGTCTTTGCACTAAAGTGCAATTATTTGCATGCAGAAAACAGCAAATCTGTTTTTCATTTCATTATTTTTTTTAAAAAAAATCTAATTATATTCTGATGTTACATAAATTTTGTATGTCATGGCAAAGAAATCACAGATCTGAGGAGTAATGCATGTTTCATTAGTTTGTGTATTCTGCCACAGAATATAATATTACCTTCTTAAATTAGTTGGAAGCCACACTGTGCTGCAAAGTATAAAAACAAAAGTAAGGGCTCAAGCTAGGTCAAGCATATTTTGTATAAGGCCATTAAAAATCTCATTCTATTAATATTAATAAAGATGTTGAGACACAAAAGTCCTTCAATTAACATATATTAGGCAGGCAGGCACAAGCATTCGAGTGATCCCACTGTGAACAGCAAGAATCCAGTGCTCAGAATAAAGCCACGAGCGCGCTGTGTACATAGTGGGGTAGCTGGAAATGCTAATAGCACCCAAGAGTGAAAAGGCAACGCCCCACCGCCTGCGTGAGTAAATACCACTTTATTGCCTCGGCTTCCTTTTGTATTGGGCAGGTTGATTCTGGGCCTTTTTATTCCAGGAAGAATAACTTTGAGATCCGTAATCTTCATCATTAAACTGTTTTTTCCTATTTCACTAATTTGTGTCAGGAGCGAGTTGGGCCGCCACAAATAAACTTCAGGAAAAGGATCTTCATCGAACTGCGCAGACTGCCTGAGGATCCCTCTAGCTTACAAACTAACACTGTAAAAAAGAAATTATCAGGACGATAACAGTTCCCACGGTACCAAGCTTCAACCATCAAGCCTCATTCACTTGCATATGACCTGATTATTTGACATTTCTTCACCCTCATTCTTAGTGACTTCCGAGCATGATAAACAATAAGAGGTTACTGATGTCAACCTATTATGAGTCAGGATGCCTTTCTTGTCCAACACACAGCACAGCGTGTACCGAAGCTCAATTAATACATGTTTGTAAACTGTGCTGAGCAGCAAGGCATCACGATTTCAGGTTTCCGTAAATGTTTACCTCCAAGCTTTAGTCAGTGCTCCACTGTCTGAACCAAGGATAAGCTCTGCTCCCATCAGCTATTCACATAGCTGGTCAAATCACTGTCAGAGCAAATCAATAGGAAATTCCTTTAGCATACTGTAATTTATGGTAGACCTGCAGCAACAGAATTGGGATTAAAATGGGATAAGAAAAGGCAAGAAAGAACCAACATCTCTGCTCCCAGTGACATGATCAAAAAGACAGAGGAAAATCTTGTTTGTAATGTAATTATCCATTAAAGTTCAAATCAGATACCACTTAGGGGCTAGTCAGAACCCTCCTAACACGAAGTGAGTGGTCTTTTTAGAAAAAGATAATGAAGTCTGAGCTTCAGCTGATATAACTGACTGTGGCTCTAGCGCACGTTTTCGCTGCCAGGATAACTCAGTTTAACCTCTTCGCTGCTAGCTCACTGGGGGAACACCATCAAAAAAAGGGGTGGGGGGGAAGTCACACAGAGCTAACAGCTTCTGTTCACCACCAGGAATCAAGGTAGAGGGGACGCTCGGGATGAATAAGATGACTGTTGACTTCAGTGGGGCTTTTGTCAAGCGATCGTCAGATACTGCAACTTCCAAAAAGAAAAAAAGACATTTTCTAGAAGATCCCTAGAGAGCTATAAATCCAAATATCCACAATAGTATGTCCAGGAGAGTGTGAAATCAAGTACAAGTAGCACTGAAATTGTTTTGGAGGATTGATCCATTATTTGCCTCACAGCTCAGGATGTCTTTTCCTAGTATGGCACCACCTTTTACCTTGTCCCCATCATCGGGCCGCAAATTTCAAAACCACAGAGGCTGAGAACAGTCTTTAGGACTCAGCCCTTCTCTCGCTGTCTGCAGTTCTGGCCAGCAGCCCATGTGATGAAACTGCAACTCTGTGTGTTTCCCAGTGTGGCGCACACCTCATCAGAATGATAGTCCCTGACCTAAAAATTTCCAAATTATAAAGTATATCCCAAATATCCTGGACACAAACATAATCGTGACCTATAGAAACTCTTGTGTTTCTAGAAAACTTTCTTTCTAGAAAGCTAAAGAGCCAAAAGGACTGGGAGTGCAGGGAGGTGGTAACAACCTCCCGCTGACCATCCAGATCGATCATGATCTTTTCTCCCAGACAGGTCATGGCCTCTTTTGGGCAGCTTATATTGAATCAAAGACAAGTTCTCAATTCTGTTCAAGTGTGTGAATCACAAAGCTCTTATCATAAGCAGGGCACTGGTTTTGCATAAAGTCTAAGGAGATAGCAAGCTTGGAGAAAAAAAAAGGAAAAAAAAAATAGTCCTTGAGAACAGTTCTGATACCCATGTTTGCTCAAGGGAAGTGGGCCGTGCTGAGGGCCAGGGCCCGAGCGGGATGTGCTCCTGCACCTTCCACACACCCCCTGCCATTTGCGGAGCTCTAGGGCTACTTGAGCTGGACTTGAACTTGCACAGACCATCACTGTGTTTTGGGTAACAAAAAGCTTTTGACTCCCGTCCTGCAAACCTAGTATCTTCCTCAGACACTGACTTCCCTTAAGAGGAAGAGGAAGGGAAAAGAAAGAAATAAAACCTTGTTTCAGTTAATTATTAGTGACTAAAAACTGCTATTAAAATCTACCTGTGGAAAGAGAAATATGTTATATATTCAGCAATTCAGGGCTCTGGAGCGGAGAACATTTTGCATTACATCAACAGAGATCGTATGGTCCAAATAAAAATAGGGACGCTTAAAATAAAAATACTCATTTACATCAAAGGCAGCCTGTTCTGAGGAGGTCAGGTCTGAGCAGACAGGTCATCCTCTGCTGACCTTCATGAGGGCATTTGAGTATAATCTTCCTTCTAATGGACTATGAGAACTGTGGGAACTAAGCCTTGTGGAAAGACTTTGCTACAGCAGGAAAAATGCTGATGCTTCAAGGATAGATGATGTGTATAATTCCCTTACAAGTTACAAGCCTGTTTCTTAGAAGAGAAAGTTGGGAAGAACTGCCTATCTATGCAAAACAGGATAGCTCCCTAACTCTGGAAGGGGTTTAAGGGCACAAGCTGCGTTTCCTCAAGCTTGCTCTCAAATATACTCGCTAAAAACTTCCCTGCTCTTCGTGCCAGCTGAGCTAAACGGAGCCGGCAGAGCCTCCAAGCTAGAGGACTGTCTTGCTGCCACAGGGAGTCCTGCAAACTGTTCCCAGACCACTGTGTTCGAGGAGCTACCTCAAAGCCGATGACCCAGTATTTGCTGTCTATACATTTAAGGGCTCCAGATTTTTTTTTTAAACATAAATTTAGAAGAAAATAGATTCTCTGTTACTTGTGTGCAGTGGAGGCAGATTCTCTCTCCAGCATTCTCTATAATTCTTATTCCCACCCAGTAGGAAGCAGGGGGACCACAGTGCCAGAGACAGCACTGTCCTGGTCTTGCAGAGTTAAACGGAGTAGTTATCAAACATACAGAGAAGTTATCAAACATTCAGAGCAAGTCAGTCACTAATCCAATCATTCAGTTAACTTCCCATCAACAGCTGATACAAAGTTGGGCCCAGAAATAGTGTCTCATAGTTGCCTAGTACAATCCTCAAGCTTTTTCTCTTATTGACACCTCATTTTTCTTGGAAGATTATTCTTCCCTTCATCTTTACCCTATTATGGGTGAATAATGGGCAATGGCTACCCAAATGGTGGACAAAATTATGATCCTGTGCTATAATGATCCTAGTTTACGTTTTATAAAGGAGGGAGATGGCATGGTCAGGAAAGTCAGAGAATGTATGTTCCTAATGCTGGCAACGCTGGTCTAGGAACAAAAATTATAGGCTTTGTGTATTGACTTGCGGAGGGACTAAAAATAGTTTTGAGAATGAGTCAAATCCTCAGTTCTGTACTCAATTTCTCTTCAAAGTCCCTCTGGGGCAAACTTTATCCTATTTTTACAGCTGTAGCTTGTAGGTTGTCTACAGGAACTACTTTGTACTTCTACTAACTCACTGATTTTGATGGGAGCTTGTCTGAATAAGGACTTGAGGATTTGTCTCAACATATTTAATTGGACTTAACTTGTGCGCTCTAGGAATAAGAGGGTGTTAGCACGAACTCGAATAATGCTAATATGGGGTGCAATTAAATGACTACAATGGGTACCTGAGTCGCCTTGCCTGCCTACCTCTTAGGAGGCCAGACTGTGTTAAGAAGCCTTAATTTTGTGGCTTCTTTCATACTTTGAGCAAATTCCTGCCCACAGACATGCACGCACAACTCTCATTGAATTAATACATCTCCTGTTTATCTCGCGGTGCTACATCTAACCCTTTCTCCAGTTGTAGACTCCTCTGACAGCTCTGAGTGTAACATGATTCACCCTTTCCTCCTCCTTCTCTTCCCTTGACTAGACACTAACAAACACAACAGAACTTGAGACAAGAGAAAGAGGCCCCTTATAACGAAAGATTCAATCACATCTTACCAAAAACAAAGGAGGGCACCAGCCAGTGCGTGAAGCTGACACCACTGCTCTAATTGAGGTACATGAATAAAAAGCAGAGAATGGTCCCCATTCACCTCTAGCGTAAGCAGGTGCAGCACCTCTGGCCTCTACACTGCCACATCTGTTTAGCGCTGAATTTGGCCTAAATAATGAAACTATGCATCACGCGGTTTTAAATGGCCAGGCTCTTTCCACTGAATTATAGAAATTTTCTCTCTGACCCACAACACACGTGTGTATCTCTTCATCAGTGTAACGGCAGGAGAATCCCCATTATGCTGTACACACATTTCTCTTTCTTCTCTCCTCGCCCTCTTCTGGGGCACATGCTTTGTAGTTGCTATATAACCTCACCTGTCTCTTCCACCAAACAGCAGCAACATTCCCACAAATGCCATTTGATAACAAAGAATTCATTCATGGTGCTCATTATTGTCTATGTTCTCTGCTTGGGTCTATGCTGTAATTTTCTACAGTTGTTTGACCATAAGGCAGAGCTCTTGTTCATACGAGGAATGTCACTTCAATTTCTAAATTGACAGTTAAAAATTACTTTTTAAAATGTCTCTAGAACACAACTAGACTACTGACAACTCTGGAGTTCTCTTGTATTCTGCCCTGATTTACTGTGTGATTGCAAATAACTCAACTACCCCATACAACGGATCATGTACACATAGACCTAACAGAAGGGACACATAAGGACCAGATATAAAGGAGACAAAAGGTAGCATATAAAAAAAGAGAAACAATGCACAATACATACAGAGTGGCAAGACAGCAGGGAGGGTTTTAGACAACGCCAGCAGGAAAGTGAGGTTAAAATGGTGAAAAAGGCTGATATCTGTTTTTATGCATTTATATATAACATGTATGAAGGTGGGCAAGGGGAAGGAATTCAGAACAGCCAGACTAAGTCCTAAGATCAGTTTCTTATTCTAAGAGTGGCTAGCACCACGTGCTTCAGAAAAATGGCAAAACCCCTTCATTATGTGGGTTTGGCATAGTCTGCCTGCCAAATTTAGCTAAAGGCAATTACAAGTAATGATATATTCTTAAATAATAATAGCAATAATAAATTATAATTAGAAAAAGTAGCAATTAGCTCAAGTCAGGAGTTTGCAAAAAGCTTAAAATTTGGGAAGAATGAAGAGACAGATTTGGAGAACGCAAACACAGGATAAAGCAGCATCATGTACCAGTAGCCTCAGTGTATACATATACATATCTATATATACATACATATATATATATATATATATATATATATAAAATGGGAAATGGCAAGGAATTNGGAAATGGCAAGGAATTAAATGAAACTCCAAGTAGGCATGTTTCAAAAGTAATAAAGAACACTGGTGAAGAAAGGAATATTTTGCAGGAATTTCTACTTGGGCCACATTAAGTTTGATGACAACGAAACAAACTATTTTATTATTTCCTAATGTAAATGAACTCATTTGAAACAAATTTGTAAGAGTTAAGCAAAAACAATCTGAGACTGGGAATGTATTAATGAAATATATGCAACTGAGAAATTCTGTCATGGCTACTTTACAGGAGAAGTAATACACACAGTATAAATAATCTGAACACATTTTTCTGAAGGTATATAAAGTATATCCTTATTTTAGGCCTCTTTGAAGAGCCTACCAACTGTCTGATGGAAGAAAACACATTTCTTTATGACAAACAAAGCACAAACATTGGTGATGGTAAGTCAAGTGATGATATTCGCAGTAAAGTCGTACACGTTCTCCTGAACTGCTGAATTAGTGCATCGGAGTGTTTTTTTTTCCAGACACAGAGCATAGATCCAAATGTGCCTTCTAATACATCTAGAAGCTTAGGTTGATTGGTGCAAGCCCTTGGTCTAAAATCAACAAGTCAGCATAAAAGTGTGGGGACTCAGTTTCAAATAAGCTATTAAAACGTGAGCAAGATACACACATCTCTCTTGAGAGATCTATACCAAAACAACAAATTCTTGCTGCTTTCCACTGTTAAGTTAAGGTCACCCTGCCTAACAAACCATTTCATACAGACCTTCTCTCCCCAAAGTCTACTCTGCAGGCAATGGCAGATACAGGCAGCTGAATGACTGAATACTCTAGGTCATCCAAAAAATTAGATCAAAGAGTCCCTGTAGTCTATTGAAATGCAATTGCTTCCAAATCACATTGTGGTGTTCCAGGCTTGAAAGAATGGGTCACTGCGGTTTTATTGTAGGGAAGCTATTGCTAATGAAAGGAACAATGGAAAGATTAGTGCTACCAACCATATAGAAGAAACACCACTTTCGGTTTAATTGCAGTGAACAAAGCAAATAGGAAAGAAGGGCAACCAAGTGACAAAAGTAGTTGGTGCAAAGAGGATATAGAGGCTATTCACAAGGTCCCCTTGATCAGGGCACAGCGTCCAGACTTAACATATGATTACTGAATTTGGATCACAGTAAAAAAATGACGTGGTTGTCATTAGAGACAGCTGACGACACATTTTTAAGAAAGCAGCCTTGCAAACTGAATGACTAAGAGTCCTGTTGATTATTTTCCTGGTATTCATTAGCGGCACAGAAATTAATAAATGAGTAGAGGGAAAAGAACAATTAGAGGGTTTTTCTTTGTGCAGGAGATTATTGTAAATAAGTAAAGATGTACTTCAATTACCAGTTTAAAGTAACAATTCAAAGTAAAATCTATTGAAACTTGCAAATGATTAAAGAAAAAGATAATTGAGGTACTGAAAAGGTTCTCCCATAATGAAGTTGTTCAAGCCACAATATTTGTTCTCTTTTGAACAGTTCCTGAACCTTTCCTAGGTGAAGTCTCCCAGTCATAACAACCCATGGCGAGACAGTGGTAAAAGATCCACTTCAGTCTCAGTTAAGATCAGCACATTTTGTTCCTCTGTGACCTGAGGCAGACTTGAACCTTCCTTCTCCAAACAAGACTTGACAAGTTCAGCTCCACTTAGCTCGTGAGACACGCTCAAAAATCAAAACCTGACCAAACAGGGGAGATCACCCAGACTGTAGCTGATGTTGTAGACAGAGCATTTCCCTTGGAATGATAAACACTGCAATAAGCGAAAAGATTTTTGAACAAATATGATAAAAATTAGGAGTAGTGAAAATGAAACTTCCACAGAAGTACAGTCCTTATAAAAACTCACAGCTAAGCAAATATGATATAACTGTTCAACACTACGAACAAGCTATTAAAAAAATAAATAAATAAAAACAACAAAACAAACTTTAATCCAGTTCCTGGCACCTGCTCTAAAGTCATAATTTCAACTTTTCAAATGAAATGAAGAACAAAAAAATTCTTCTAAATTACTGGGACCAAAAAAAAGAAAAAGACCATTGAAAATATAATCCACTCTACTTCAATCAGCTCTCAATGTTCGACAGCTCTTCCTAAGCAGCATCCTCTGCTCAAGTCGCCAACTGTGATTTCAGAGGAAACACTGGATATCTCAAGTGTCCTTTTCTGGATCCCATCATGCAGCTCAGTAGCTCTTACGATCAAGCTATTGGGAAAGAGAATTCTAGAGGGTGACCCAACATATCATCCGGACCTTAATCAACAAATTGCTTCTTATAACCTAATGCTAGTAAATATCCTTGCTTTAATCTGATCCATAGGAGACTGGTTGCAAAGTTTAAGGCCTTTGGTCCAAGACTCATCAATAACACTGAATTCTGTAGATGGTTCTTCTACTACATCAGTCAGTAAAGACTTCTTTGCAGACAGAAAGCACTGTCAAATATATATATTTTTAAAAATCATAACTTAAGCTTAAAAATCAAAAAAGGATTCATAATTCCTGCTGAATTAAGAAATTCACCCTTCCTTAAGCACTGACAAACCTGGTATAATATTTACCTTTTTCATAACTTTATGAGTTATTTTTTCTTAATAGCAGTAAGACTAACACAAAGACAGGAAAAGCATTTACTTAAGAACAAGCAAACACTACATAAAACTATCACAAACTGTAACAAATGAAAATTGTCATGGACTAAGTACCAGGATTACCAGTCAGTCTTCTCTTTTCTCCTCAAAAATTCATAATCAAAACAAAAACCACAAAGCATGCAAGGCACATCACTGCAGTAGCTAAACCTCTTCTGTTAAATGCAATAGCAACTACTGGCAAGAGAAAAATCATCAAATGGAGTATGGCATCCAGCATATTATATCAACTATACCCCTTTGCCAAAACAGCTACTGCTCCATGGATGAAAACACTGATTTGCTTATAAAAAAACAAAACAAACAAAAAAAACACCACTTACCAAGCCTACACATGTAGATATCGCTACTGAAGAGGTGCTATCATTCCTTATAAATCCCTGATAGAAACACTGCTCAACTTCATGTTCCTGAGAATCTGAGACTCCATCTTTCCCGAGTACCTGGACAATAAAACTGTTGCTTAAAATGGTCGAAGGTTTGAGTTCTAAATGAAGTTCCTGTCCAAATGCTGAAAATTTGTAGTGCAAGGAACTCTTTGAATTTTGAGTTGATCTCTTTTTCCTAGTACTGTGCAAAACATCATGTGAAATGTATGATCCACTGGAATCCACTTTGACAGGTGTCACAAACACATAATCTGCAATGGCAAGAAGTTCACTGTCAGCTTCTGAACCCAACAAACAAAACAAATGTCATTCTAACAGAGTAAGCAGCAGGTTTCCACCATGGCACAGGGAATTCCCTCGTTTAGGGAACAGCCCCAAGGATCTACAGGCTGCACATATACAGGTCTAACTACATACATCACACTAGCACGGCTGTCAGCATTTCCAGAATCTGCTTCTGAAGACATATGTCATCCCCAGCAGATCGATAGATGTTGCCCTCGCCCTGCATTAGTTGCTGTTAAATGTGAAGGCTGTTATGGTTTGAGGGTTTTCTTTTTTCCTTCTTTCTTTCCTTCCCAAAGGAGGCAGCAAATATTGTGTCATTGTAGGGTAACCATGTCTGAGACTTTGTAGAACTGTACCTCTTGTTCAGATGGATTAAAGGATTAATTTATTAATGCCTTAACAGAGTGAGACCTCCTCTCTTTGTAGTGACTTGATTAGACTGGGCTTCAGATTGTAACTGACCTCGAGCAGAAAGAGATTACATCCTACCTAATAACCTTTAGTCAGCCTTTGCTAATTGAATGTCAAAGAAGTTTATTGTTTTGGATAAAATATGTGAATAATTACAAAACTGTTTGTGAGGACATGACCAAAATTTACTCACAACCACCCAAAAAATGAGGGAGAGGGAGAGGGAGAGGGAGAGGGAGAGGGAGAGGGAGAGGGAGAGGGAGAGGGAGAGGGAGAGGGAGAGGGAGAGGGAGAGGGAGAGGGAGAGGGAGAGGGAGAGGGAGAGGGAGAGGGAGAGGGAGAGGGAGAGGGAGAGGGAGAGGGAGAGGGAGAGGGAGAGGGAGAGGGAGAGGGAGAGGGAGAGGGAGAGGGAGAGGGAGAGGGAGAGGGAGAGGGAGAGGGAGAGGGAGAGGGAGAGGGAGAGGGAGAGGGAGAGGGAGAGGGAGAGGGAGAGGGAGAGGGAGAGGGAGAGGGAGAGGGAGAGGGAGAGGGAGAGGGAGAGGGAGAGGGAGAGGGAGAGGGAGAGGGAGAGGGAGAGGGAGAGGGAGAGGGAGAGGGAGAGGGAGAGGGAGAGGGAGAGGGAGAGGGAGAGGGAGAGGGAGAGGGAGAGGGAGAGGGAGAGGGAGAGGGAGAGGGAGAGGGAGAGGGAGAGGGAGAGGGAGAGGGAGAGGGAGAGGGAGAGGGAGAGGGAGAGGGAGAGGGAGAGGGAGAGGGAGAGGGAGAGGGGCCATGAGTCAGCAGTTGCTTAAGCAGGTGCCTAGCTGTAGGTACATTCAGGTACTGCTGTTGACTGCTGTTGATTTGTCAAGAATGGCTCTCTCTTATCCTGGAAGTTGGCCTGAGTTTTATCTGTTTGCTGAATTGGCACCATTGGCATTTTTTCCTGGCTATATACGTTAATTTTGCCAAATAAACTGCTTCCTAAACCTCATTTAATTTCAGAGCTCTAGTCCTCTATGAACACTTAAATATCTCCATGTCTCTGACTGTAAGACAATCTACTTTTCTTTCTAAGTTGAAATACACTGTTACAAGGAAAAAAAAGTCCTTCTTATGCTGTAACAGATGTTGCAAGAACTATTACTCCCTTTGTCTGAATAGATTTTATTGGACACACATTAAGCTGAAAGCATAAGCAGTGATAGGTCGCTTTTGCTTAGACAGTGGAAATAATACATCAAGAGCTTTCACTTTGCTCCAGTGGTGTTAATCAATGGCAGGACACGCAGCAGGCTGGTGGCCAAAAAAATGTAAGCAGCTGCTGGAGAAAGGGAATCCCCCAGGGAACAGACCATGGGGTGCAAGAGGATTCCCCCTTCCGCACCCCAGAGTGCTGCTGTATTCAACTATTTTTTCCCCACTATCACTCAATAAAAAGCATACACTGAGTGCAAACTTCCCCAAAGTCACCAACACCAAAGTGTTTGCTTTGCAAACTGGTAACAAACAGCCACTTTCTCTGCAGGTTGCACTGCACTGCCTGCAGTGCACTGCCCACCTCCTCTCTCCCGCTCACATCTCTTCACTGTTCTTGTTTCATTACTCCAAAGCAGATACACGAGGTTTTGCTGTTTGGGCTACACGCACACTCATCTTTCCAACTGCAATATAGACATGAATGCATTTACCCTCTTAACTATGTTTTTGCTTTGCCTTTACATATTGCTCCTCTCAGCTCTTGCCCACAGGGCTGAGCCAGTGAATCCCTGCCCAGGGCTAGCTATGTTACAGCAGCCAACTTGCTTTCACTTTACACTTCACTTTACGTTCCCCTAACCCTGAGGCTTCTTCCTTTGCAACGCTCAGCCTGCCCACAGAAGCATCCCCGCAAACGCTCACACACCCCGAAAGAGAGCGCGATACAAACCATGGCTTAACTCACTGATGCTGTCACCGGGGAGAGTGGTGGCATGAGAAATGCAACAGAGGCAGCACAGCTGAAGGGTCTGCAAGAGACAAAACAAAAAGAGAGAGAAAAGGGAGTGTCGGGCGAGATACACTGGCAGGGGAAGGCGGCGAGCCGGGGACGCCCGCGGGGGAAGCGCAGCGGGAGAAGGTGCTCGCGACCTGCCTTTGCAGCGCAGCCGAGCCACGGGAGGCTCGCGAGGCGCATGGAGCCGCCGAGGAGCGCGGCAGGTAACGCGCAGACGACGAGCAGCAGGCAGCCCATGTTGCGGCGCGCGGCCGGGCGCGCTACCTGCTGCGGGCG